>JAHWFP010087245.1:12820-23120 GCA_023313725.1 Lithobius niger
CCCCCACGGAAGTTGGTTGGCGCTACTACGTCCTCCCCACAACTTTAGAAAAATCGACGCCCTTGACCCCCAAGGTCGTTGTTACTAAAATAGCAGAACGCGAAGCATTTTATTTGTGGGTTATTAACAAAAAACCCATTAGCTCATGTATGCTCGCATTGTTGCGTAACCATCATCTAACGTGCATCCCTTTATTCTTACGCAATCCATGGCAAAGTTAATGTTTCTTTATTTTGTCCTTCGTTACATTTCAGTTTTTAGTTCGTCCAGGCTTTTACAATAAATCTTAGGACCCGTCTTGATTGTTCAAGCCATTGTTGCTTAAAATCGTTGGTTGCAACTTGGAAAAGAAACGAAATGTAAATTCGCCAGTGGCGAAGTTCAAAACCCTCCCACGCATTTGTCCTGACCCCTACAACCCCCAAACCAACAAAAGGACCATCCTCAGATCACCATGCATCCGTGTGCAAAAGTTCAGGTACGTAGGCCTTCTCAATTTTGTGCTAGCCATGAGCAAAAAGTCTATGGGATTTAACATGGGAAAAATCTTATTAGCTAGCTAGCTACTTAGACAGCTAGCTAGCTAGACAGTAACATAAAAACAACGTTATTGACGCATCTTTTTCTCTATGATTGGTGGACATTCATCCTTTAAATTTTAGTTTTTCTTAATCTCTGACCCTTCCCCTTATATTTTCCACAATTTGAAACATTTCTGTCGCATTGGGATTTATCTTCAACATGCCAAAATATGGTTTCAGTTGCTTACAGTTAACAGACACATGTCTGCTAGTGAGCCGCCTTTTTATCATTAACAATCAATTTTTTAACAATCTGATGTCTACAATGGGATGATCTACTGTTACTTGGCAGTGACACACTAGCGTGTGTCTAGATTCAAGTGTATTATCTTGTGTGCATTTTAAAGGTTATTTGATTTAAATTTTTCCACAATAAGAGGAACTTTTGGTCAATTGGGTTAAACTTCTAGGCCTAAATTGAGTTCAGTGCATTTGGTTTATTAGTCACTACAGTGCTAATTTTCGGTGAAATCGGTCGTGGTTACGCTTAAAATAACCACCGTCAAATTATTGCCGACTTCAGGTGTTAAAATTTGGAAAAATTTCATTATTTTCGAGTTTAAAGGGAAAATTCATCATTTTGGTGCAAATTTGTACAAAATTTTCAAAGTGATTAAAATTTAAAAACTTGTGCTACAATTAGTTTAAATCTACTTTAAGCTTTAAATATTTACTTAAATTCTAGTTAAATAATCCCTAGAACTAGAAGTAATCGTGCTATAGGCACATTTCAAGTCTCTTCAAGGGGTAGACAAATTAGAAAACCCGCAAATCACCAAGATTTTGTGGAATAGACGCTTCAGTTAGCACAACTAATTTGGATAATACCAATACTATTCAAAACGAATCGGATACAGAATCAGAGCATTCTGATACCATTGACGAGATCGATGACGCATTAAATTTGCCTCCTCCCAAACGCGTTCAGTCTCGTTCAGCTCATCGCTCTACTCAAAATAAGGGTAACGCTAGAGATCGGGTTAGATCTAGGTCTCCACACGATAACCGTGCGTCACGTACAATTAATGTACCCTTACATTCCCAAGTACCACTAAGTATACAAGTATCGCAAAATGATCAGGTACCATCAAATAATCATTTGTATACAAATCAAAATGTGTTATTAAGCCATAGCGTGCCATTAAATCAAAATACGCCGCTAACCCAAACTGTGCCGTTAAATTTAGCAACGCCACAGAATAATCAAGTACCGTTAAACTTGACACCAACTATGCCTACCTTGCAAATGCAAACAAGCACTCATACACTGCTTAACACTCAAGTGCCAATAAATTCACAAATACTCAATCATTCCCATGTTCCCATTACTCCAAATGTAGTAATAAATCCTCAGATTTCACATGGAAATCAAACACCGCTAACCCTAACCCGAAATCATAGTAGCGGACAACAGGGTAATACGGACGAATCTCATTTTCAGAAAATTCTAAATCATACTTTAGCAATGTGTTTGCAATCAAATAGTGATAACCTTAAGGCAGCAAATGATAAACATTTAGAAATGCTAAAAACTATAACAGAATCAAATCAAAACAGGGATTTACAGAATAATTCTAGACTTTGGGAAGAATTACGTTTAGCCAAGAAAGCTATATTACCTTTTGCAGGGGATGACTCATTAGACATTTTCGCTTTCGCGTTAATGGTCGAAAATTTGCGCACATTAGATCCTTCATTGCAAGATTCAGAATTAGTTTTGGTTGCATGTAGTAAATGTACAGGTCCAGTTGCAATTTATTTAGCCTTGAATCCGCATATAGCCACTTCCCGAGATTGGGACAGCTTTAAAGAAATTTTAATCGATAGATTTGGTTGCGGAGGTGAAATCGTCACCCCGACCTCGTTTCACACAGCGCGACTCAAACAGGGAGAAACTATCGAACTTTTCGCTGCCAGGCTACTGAAAATGGCTTCACAACTTTGGAGAATCAAACCTTCAGACTCGGAGGCACAGCGAGCCTTCAAACAGTTAGCTAAGGATGACGGAATGCGATCAGTATTTCTTCACGTTATGCCAAGGGAAATCGAAGGACATGTAACAGCACAAATGCATACTACGTTTAGGGATACGTACAACTCAGATATATATAAACGTTAAATTTTAGCTGGGTTTCAAGGTGATGAAAATGATCGTAACTCAAATAAATCGGGCACTAAACAAATTTCTAATACGGAACTTAACAATTTAGCTTTTGGCACAATGCTAGACAAAATGAACTCATTAGAGAAGGGTATGACTAAGCTCAGTAACTCTAACGCTAAAGCTAAAAATGTTGAAGATAAAATTAGTACCATAAACACTAATGCAAATCAAGTTAAAATGTGCTACCGTTGTTTAGCCCCAGGGCACTTGAAACGAGAATGTCGTACAAAGGACGAAAACCTACCGCTAGTCCGACAACGTTGGGACAAACTAAAACAAGAAGGAGGATTTCCAACAAATAAATCTATTAAAAAAAAACGGTCGTGGAGGAAACCTATACGGGGGAAATAACCGAGGAAAACGCGGAAATTATTTTTCTGGTTTTGACAACAGTTTAACAAGAAAAATAATCCTTATTCATTTCAAACTAACACTAGCAATAGTGGTAACAATGGTTACAATAATGGACAACAAAATCAAAATTTCGGTAATAATAATTACG
The DNA here is from genome assembly GCA_023313725.1 of Lithobius niger. Classification (NCBI taxonomy): domain Eukaryota; kingdom Metazoa; phylum Arthropoda; class Chilopoda; order Lithobiomorpha; family Lithobiidae; genus Lithobius; species Lithobius niger. Next base: position 16,068 of record JAHWFP010087245.1, read on the forward strand.
GTAGAAACCAAAATCAAAACCGAAATCAAAACCAAAGCCAAAATCAAAATCAAAATCAGCAAAGGCAAAATAATAATAATCAAAACCGTGTTCCACAACACGCTACAGACGTAAACGAGAGTAATGACTCATGCCAAAACAGTAGCAATCCAAAAAACGAGTTTAAGTTCAGAACTAAACTTAAATCAGTTAGAACAGAGCAATAATGACGATCAAAATCCACATGTCAGCTCAGTTCAAGCTCAAACTCCTGTTAACCAAATTAACAAGGTAAATAGCACTAATTCTTTTAACGTAAAATCTGTTCCATTATTTTCGAAAACACAAATGAATTAATGCTTAAATTATACTCAAACGTCAAATGGCACCAGCAGAAACTTCTTTGCCAGATCGCACGTTAGCTTTACCACGTTTAGCGTCCTATTTTGGCAAAATTCCATCAAAATATGTGGCGAGGTCTATAAAAGGTAATGAAAATCTCGTAAACGAATTTACAAATGCCTTAAATACAGTTAACGATAAATACGATTTAACTTGTGACTCAGTAATAGTAACTCTATTAGAGGATGGTTTAGATTCTACAAACTTTCATTCAGAATTAAACCCAGTCGATACTAAAAAGCCGATAGTTATTGCTTTATTAGGGAACGAACGCACAGTTCAGTTCAAACATACGGATGATTCATTCTATAAAGACTGAGTTAAAATGCCTTCGGGCACTTCTATTGGTATTTCACCAAAAATGCAGAAAGATTGGAAAATTAGAATTCCAACAGTTGTAAGAACATTCGAACCTACAATTTGCTTAACGTTTTGGGACAGCAAAAATGTTGCCGACCCAAATGGGTCACCAGCGAGACACTCATCGTTGGGAGAGCGGGGAAACTTGCTTACGAGCATTTCTGCGCAACCGGGCAACAGATGGTACAAGCAGCACCATCTAGCATCTGAGATTGATACTAGCTGTGAGTCAGAGCAGCAAGGAGAAGCATCGCTTGACTCGAAGCAAACAGCGCCTAACGCTGATAACGTTCAAGTGAACACAGTTTTAAATAAAACTAAGATTAAATGTTCTCGTCCACATTTAGTGTTCGACGTTGGTAATAGGCCAGAAATGTGTTTATTAGATACAGGTTCTTCACTTTCTTAAATTACGAACACAGAAGTGCAACGCATGCTTAAGGATTTTAGAGTTAAGTGTACCTTAATTCCAATGACCACACCAGTCAACTTGATTGGGGTCGGAAATCGTAAAATCAAAACCAATAGAAAAATAGTAACAACTATAGAAAAATCTGAATTTTCTAGAACTCAAGAATTCATTATCGTTCCAGATGGTTCATTTGGTAACATTTCAGTGCTATTAGGATACGATTTCATGTCAAATAAATCAGATTCGTTAGCACTAAATTGCCCAGACAATGTCTTAACTATAGGTGATTTAAAATTTCAAATGTCATCTACACCAGAATTAGCTCACGTTGCTTATAACCAAAATAAGGAAATAATAAACAGGGAATTTTATACGCCCAATCACATTTACGTAGCGTCACTTAACATTGCTACACATGTTGAAACCGATGATAATCCTAAATCTACATGGAATTGTACACCTAAGCATTATTTGATAGACGTTACTGTATCTTTATTAAGGGACGAAATAATTCAATCAAATTGTGAGAGTAGAAAACCGGAAATTTACATTTTCCGTATCTGGAAATAAGACAGGAGTATTCCAACCTGAAAATGGCGAATTTTCTGTGTGTCTTGCTCACAGTCTTGTTAACACAACTCCCACAGGTATTATTCCGGTCATGTGCATAAATCATAACGGATTTGATGTAGAACTAAAAGCGGGTCCTATCCTAGGCACGTACACGACAGCTATTATCGAGTACGAGGGTAACGCTTCCTTAGTTTTATCAAATCCAAACTTGCCCACCTCAAGTTCCGTTGAGAAATATCAAACCGCAAGTTCCATCGAGGTATCTCAAACCTCAAGTCCCATCGAGGTATCTCAAACCTCCAGTCCCATCGAGGTATCTCAACTCTCAAGTCCCATCGAGATTCCCCAAAACCTATCCAAACCGAGCGAAAGCTCAACGGAGGTGCCAGCTAGCAGCCTAGCTGACGCACCCAAGCCCAAATCTAAGGCAGAACTCAATGCGGAATGGGAAATTTTAAAACATAGATTCACGTTTCCAGATTTAAACAAGGAAGAAACGGTAGAATTTCTAGATATGCTTAAAAATCATCAAGATTCAATTTCTAAAAACGATTTTGATCTAGAATGTTACGAGGGATACGAAGTTCCTATTGATACAGGCGAATCTCAACCAGTAGTTCTAAAATGTACCGAGTTCCATTTCACCAGTGTGAACTATTGGATAAGTACATTGACGAACTGTAGAGAGTAGGTATAATTCAAGAAGGAAAATCAGGATGGTTATCTCCTTGTCTAATGATAAAGAGAAGGCCAACTGGTTATCGCGTAGTCGTAGACTTATGCGGTTTGAATTCTGTCGTGGAAAGTATAAGCGTTCCAATACCCACTGTGACAGAAAGTATGGCTCACCTTAGTGGAGCTAAGTATCTTACACGCTTAGACTTCAAGTTCGGATTTTACCAACTTAAATTGGCAGAATCAGCTAAACCCAAGACGTGTTTCTCTGCTAACTCTAAAACCTATTTTTTAACCGCGGTCCCAATGGGCCTTAAAACAGCGCCTGCGCACTTTCAATTTTGTGCACGACAAATATTTGTAGACATATTAGGAGCCTATTGTACCGTCTATCTTGACGATTGTCTATTGAGTAGTCCAGAGCTTAAAACCCACATCAGTCATGTGAATCGAGCACTAGAACTAGTCGCTCATTCCGGTCTATAACTCAGCGTTGAAAAGTGCGAAATTGCACGCAAAAAGGTCATATTTTTAGGCTTTGTGTTAGACGAAAGTGGGATACAGCCCGACAGCGATAAAACAAGGGCTATGCAACCTAAACAAGTCCGTTCATTTTTAGGTATGGTAAATTTCTATAGGCGACACATTCCTTCGTTCGCAGAAATGTCACAGATTTTGTCCAAACTAACACGGAAAAACTGTAAATTTCTGTGGGGAAAAGATGAAGAAAGAGCATTTCAAGAACTTAAGCGAGCTATGATAAAAGCTTCAACGCTTAAGCACCCTGATTTCTCTGAACCTAAAATTAAAGGACTGATCTTTAAGTCTCAACACAGAAAAAAATAAATTACCTAATTCCCAATTTTTTTGATCTCTGATCAGTCATCAGAAGATCTGATCGACACTTCTAACAAGCGAAACATCTTTTATAAAGATTATGACGGAATTCTATACAGAATTCGACTAGCAGACCCAAATAGAGGCCGTATGCACAATCTAGCACAGATGTGTATACCAAAATCTCTACGGAACTATTGTATCCAAGATTACCATTCAACTCCTGGCGCCGGACATCGTGGAGCCAGTTAAACTAGAGAATTGATAGAGCTATATTGCTATTGGCCTAAAATGATGGACGATATCGCTCACTGCGTTAAAACTTGTCAAGTATGTCAAGCTTACGTTAGACCTAATAAGCCATTCAAGGCTATGCTAAGAGCCTATCAACTCCTACAGAGACCAGGTCATTCATGGTGCTTGGATCTCATTGGACCCTTGAATAAAAGCGTTCACGGGAACGTCTACATCATGACGTTAATTGATGACTTCAGTCGTTACGTAATTACAGTCGGAATTCCCGATAAGAAAGCAGAAACAATAGCTAAAAAGTTGTTTTCTCACCTCATAGCTAGATATGGAGCACCCGTGCAACTGTGCGGAGACAACGGAAGCGAGATAAACAACGCTATTGTGGCAAGATTGTCAAATTTGTTCAATATTAAACAGATAAACTTCACTCCTAACACATCGTGGGTAGGAGGAACAGTAGAAGCAGCTAATAAGAGAATAGAGACAGTATTGCATAAAATTTCTGCAAGTTGTCCAGAAAATTGGTGTGAATATTTAGAATTAGTAACTATAGCGCTAAATGCGTGTCCTAATTCAACCACGCTAATTAGTTCACATTACTTACATCATGGTTCCGAATTTAGATTACCGAGTGCATTAGCTTTCGAACCACCACGAATCTGCTATGATAGTGATGACACTATAGTACGTCTAGGGAGTAGACTACAAGCAGCATTCGAAGTCGCTAGAGTGCATACTTGGAAAGCAGTTAAGAGACAACAAAATTTTTATGATCGTACTGCACAACCTAATAAATATATAGTCGATGATTACGTATTATTACGTGACTTCTTACCAATAAAACAAATCTCGCCGAAATTACTTCGTGCTTGGACAGGACCGTTCAGGATTATGGAATTCATAAACGATGTTATCGTTCGTATTGTACATTTTCTGGATCCCTTAAAAGTTGTTTGCGCACATGTGAACAATTTAAGACCTTGGTTCCTAAGAACGAATAACCAACCTGTTCCTTTTAACGGACCTACCGATCTGGAATTATCAGAGCAGCTTAACGGTACCTTGACGGAAGCTAAAATAAAATTACAACAATACATAGCAAAACTTTTGGAAGATCCGACGGACCATTTATCGGAGATTCAACTGCCAACGTTTACGCCTTCCGGATCTGACGATGCAGCTAGCGATTCAGAAACAAGCTCAACTAATAAACACAAACGCGTCAAGCCAAAATCGGCCGCTTATTTACAAAATAAATACCGTAAAATAGATTACGAACTGAATAAACAAAGAATGCTTGGTTCTACGCATGGTTATAATACCTGTAGCAGTAAAGCCACCCCAGAAATTAGGCTGCGTCGGCAGTTGGAAGAGGCAAACGTTGACGATGAGTAATAATAATAATAAATTTAACCACAGAGTGGTTGGGATCTAGAAGGGGTAGACCACTTACACTAGTCCGAGTCGTTAAAGTTAAAATGTTAAACCTGGGCAACAAATTCAGGCCTCCTCAAGAATTTGCGAAGGCAAATTTTGGTCGACAAAAATTTAAAATAGTCGACAGAATGCGCCCATACAGCTTCCTCGGACAGAGAGTTCCATGGATGGATTACTCTCACAGCAAAAAACCTTAGCCGACAATCCAACCTCCCCGCTTGGGTAGCCAATTTAAGTGAGTGGCCTCTAGTAGCCAAGTAAGGGCAAGGGTCAAAGAACGGCATGTCCACTTGCAGAAAACCTCTGACAATTTTGAAGGTCAAGAGAAGGTCAGCTCGAAGCCTACGTAACTTCAGGGACTCGAGCCCCACGTGAGTTAATCTTATGTCGTAAGAGAAGTTCCGCATGGCAGGAAGTTTTTTAGTAAATTTGTGTTGGACCGATTCAACCCTGTCGATATCTCCCAGAAGAGAAGGAGACCAAACCAGGCACGCGTAAATTTAAGTCTTTGTGTATCCAACGGAGAACAAAGAAAACATGGCGTCACCGTGAAGGAGCGTTCACACGCTCTGCACGCGGGGACCCTGGTGAGTAAAAGTGGATGATTGCTAGACCAGTCACTTACGTAGTTTCGATTCTCATAGTTCATGTTACTAAACATGTTTACATCGCATAAATTCATGCAAATAGCTTAAGTCTATTATGTTTCAGGATGTAATATAAAATAACTTTTGAGACGGAAACTCGTAGCTTGTTTTAGAAAAGGCTATTATTGGAAAATAAGAAACATGAAATATACACAAAACGGAAAAATAGAAAAAATACGGGAAATACGTAAACACATATAAACATGACATACGGAAACATAAATTAATAAATATTTACAGCATGATATAAACAAATCATAAAAACGTAAAATGAACATGAAAATGTCTACAAAAACATAGCAAATCACAGTAAATAATTAACATAAAGTCAATTTACTTTAAAATATTTACAAACATGTTACACGAAAATTGCGACAAATAACGAAAAAATAATAAGACATGGTAAATCATAAAATAAGGGAAATATCCACATTAACCATGTCGTAACCGCATCTTACAGTAGAAAATTACAACTATTGAATGGATAAAATTTCAGAAAATTAGAAGAAGAAATTAACATTATTGAAATAAAAGGGAATTTAAGAAAATCTAGTAATTGTAACGTAAAAGTGAATTTGGGAAACCGAAACAGAAATAATTCGGACTAGAAATTAAGTCTTTACGCTAAAATACGGTTACAAACAAGAAAAAGGATGTTGCGAAACATAGAAAATAAAAATAAAAATTACATACAAACAAATAATTCCAGGGTTCTGGTAAAATAAAATGATGTAATACGGCAACATAAATGAAAAAGTTTGTTAATTAAGAAAAAAAAATGAAACATTGAACATTACATATACGAAAATTCCTGAAATAAAAAGATCAAAATTAGTGCATATAAAAACAGTGCACGATCACAGATTTAAGAAGTATAAATTTAATATTTAAAATTAAAAGTACAAAGCAATTTAATTTTGACTAAAACTTAAGATTTCAGTTAGAAAGTTACAAAATTAATAAAATAAAATTTAATTTGGAAAAACTTTCAGAAATCTATGATCATGAATACGTGATAACTCCCATCACAACTTTAAAATGAAAAAAAAAATAATATAAAATATATACAATATATACACCCTGCGCAGTGTTCAGGGCCAGTGTAGTCATACTCGACCGCACCGCTTATTTTACAGCGGGCAGTCGAGAACGGCAACGGCGCTAATCGTCGCCGCTGTCACTATCCGAGTCATCTTAATTAAAGAAAATTAAATGACAAAGTTTAATTTTCTATTCATGAAAATTTCGAAAACATATAAAAATGACATGTAAGTTAGTTCATTGTAAGTATCACTTTCTCATATAGTGATATATGGTTACCTGAATTTCTCTCACGTTTATTAGAACAATATGGAGGGAAATCCATATAAATTGTATACGGGATTGTGATGTTCAAGCATATAAATGACAGCTGGAACATATTACTTCCCGAAATAATTGTTGTAAATGCATGACATTTTGTGATTAAACCACCCCCCC
>JAHWFP010087247.1:558-11877 GCA_023313725.1 Lithobius niger
GCAATCCACGGCAACGTTAATGTTTCTTTATTTTGTCCTTCGTTACAGTTCAGTTTTTAGTTCGTCCAGGCTTTTACAATAAATTTAAGGACCAGTCTTGATTGTTCAAGCCATTGTTGCTTAAAATCTTTGGTTGCAAGTTGGAAAAGAAACGAAATTTAAATTCGCCGGTGGCAAATTTCAAAACCCTCCCACGCATTTGTCCTGACCCCTACAACCCCCAAACCAACAAAAGGACCATCCTCAGATCACCAAGCATCCGTGTGCAAAAATTCAGGTACGTAGGCCTTCGCAATTTTGCGCTAGCCATGAGCAAAAAGTCTATGGGATTTAACATGGTAAAAATCTTATTAGCTAGCTAGCTAGCTAGACAGTAACATAAAAACAACGTTATTGACGCATCTTTTTCTCTATGATTGGTGGACACTCATCCTTTAAATTTTAGTTTTTCTTAATCTCTGACCCTTCCCCTTACATTTTCCACAATTTGAAACATTTCTGTCGCATTGGGATTTATCCTCAACATGCCAAAATATGCTTTCAGTTGCTTACAGTTAAGCAACTCTGCAGTTAAGCAACTCTACAGTTAAGCAAAATCTGCTAGTGAGCCGCCTTTTTATCATTAACAATCAATTTTTAACAATCGGATGTCTACAATGGGATGATCTACTGTTACTTGGCGACGACACACTAGCGTGTGTCTAGATGAGTGGTGTAAGCTGTCGAGTGTACAGGCGGTGAAGCCCCCCCCCCCCACCCCTACCTTCCATACCCCCAGGGAAAGGTCTCGTAGGTTGACCTAAAATTTATGAACAGTGCTGACACCACCCTGTCTGTTTTACCACGGTTTTTTATGTTGAATTCCAACTCAACAGTAATGCACACCATTACTGACAGTCAACTAGAGCGCCAAAAAAGCGAACTCTGGTTGCATAGGCCTCAGATGGAAATTAACCTTAAGAGCGGCTAGGCGACTGGATTGATTGCTGGCTGCGTAACACTCCCAGGATGCCATGCGTGAAGTCGGCAAACATGTGACGCGTTGGGAGAGGTGGGGGAGGTCTGGGTGGTGAACTCCCGTTTCGCCAAATCCCGTTTCGCCAAAACGAATTTGACAAAATCTTACGTGCACGAACTTTAATACCTTATTTCTATGTAATGGGGCTTTAAAAGGCAAACATTTAATAAAGACAAGTAGTGGTAGAATAAGATCAATTGATTTATTAGCGTTTTGAAAACTGCCAATACAGACGGGAAAACATGTACTTTAAATATTGTTTAGAATGCTTGGTCGTCACTACGTCAATGCCAAGGTTCTCTTTTAAGATTCCCGCTTTGCAGAATCCCGTTTCGCAAGATAGAATCAAAATATTCTTCAAAAATGTAATATTGCAGAAGTTAAAGAGGCATGCCTAACTGGAAGTAATCTGTGATTAGTAGCGGTTTCTGATGTTATGTGTTTAGCCGCAGCGAGCGAGGCACGTAATTTGAAACAAATTATTCTGCAAGACGTGCAAAACGGGTGTTTGTCTATAAATGTCTGACCATTGTCATGCTATAAACGTTCGTGTTTAAACGTCTTAAATGTGTCTTGTGCCTAAAATTACGTGAACGGTATCTGGCGAAACGGAATTGGTCCCTGAGGCAAAAGCTGTCAATCTGCTTTCTTTTTGGCGAAACGGGATTTGGCGCAACGGGACATAACCGTCTGGATGCTTAGCACGTCGTAGATTTTACGCACATGGGGAATGTACTGCGTCATGTTTTCAAGACCGAAAGCAAAAAAAACGGTGGATTCCCAAAACGTAAATGTTAAAACGTCATTAAATTGTAGGGACGCTAATTAGATCCTAGTTACGTAAACAGATTCCAAGTACGCCGCAGAAACATCGCTCTAAACCAAAATGACTGAAGATCACACAGGTACACAGGTTCGTAAACGACTCACGTTTCTATACTGCAAAAACTTCAGTTTTTTCATGTTTCTATTCGAGTGCGGCGATTTGGGTGGGTGATGGGGAGGAGATAGAAGAAGCGGGAATGGAAGGGTGGAAATTGGGGTAGTTGAGGCGTCTCTTTCATAGACGTTGGGGGAGGGGAGGTTGATGGGGGGTGGTTGATGGAAAGAGACATAATTGGGTAAGCAACGTTGTATTCGAAACTCTTTATCGTACTTAGTGAAGAGCAGAAAACTAAAAAAAAAGAACTACGGTAAGTAATTTTTAAAACGTTAGAATGTGGGATGGGCCTGTGGAGAGGGAGGGGTGGAGGCGGTAGTAAGTCAAGACCGACAAAAAAGCCAAACATCATTTCAGTGTCATTATAACATATATTGAGTCTGTATAGATAGCTACTGTACACGAATGGTTTGATCATACACGTTTCTTCCCTGCTTGTTTCGAAACCTCGTCCTGCCAACTCGGTACCGGTGGAGGATTCTGCGTACAAACGCCGAATGAGCGAGCGACTCGGCTAGGATAACTTTGCACGAGTGGTTTGATCATAGACTTTCCTTCCTTGATTGTTTCGAAACCTCGTCTTACTTAGAATGCTGCCAACTCGGTACTAGTCGTGGAATTTGTGCAGTGATAAATATCCTCGAGTGAAGCGAGACGACGCCGAATGAGCAAGCGAAGAGAGCAACTCGGCTATGCTAACTTTATACGAGTGATTTGATTATACTTTTCTTCCCTGATTGTTTTTCGGAACCTCGTCTTACTTAGAACGCTGCCAACTCGGGACCAGTGCTGAATTTGTTGCAGCAATAAATATCCTCGAGAGAAGCGAGATTACGCCTAATGAGCGAGCGAAGCTAGCGACTTGGCTAGGCTAACCTTACACGAGTCTTTTGATAATATACTTTTCTTCCCTGATTGTTTCGAAACCTCATCTTACATAGAATACTGCCTACTCGGTACCAGTGGTGGAATTCGGTCCTCGCTTACTAGGGACGTAGTTTCGGTAGCTTTGCAAACGACATGCTGTCACAGAAAACAAACATGCAGATGGAACTGCAAATTCGTTTAACAGCAACCATTACACGGATCAGTTTTAATTTGTTGTTTTGAACAATGGGAATTTGAAGGGAGAAATGACGTCACGCCTACAGAAATGACGTCACAACCTACAGAAACTGACGTAACGCAAGGTAGGCAGTTTTGGTCAAAGGGGTGAAGGTGATCCCACGGTATGTGACGTCTCGTATTTTTTTTTACCGACTAAGATTTTTACGGTATAGCTTTTTTTTAATAGTAGAAAACATTTTGCAATGAATATTTCGAATTATTTCACTTTTCATCGGTAACGAAGTGAGAGTGGGAATCGACGTTTGTGACATCATTTTCTAGGAGTAGAGGTTAGCGCTGCAAAAGTTTAACACGCGGAGACGGGTGAGGGAGAATGGGTTAAAAAAGGGAAAATTTGGGTTACGCCATTTGTGGACGGCGTCTTGATAACGAGCAATAATTGAATTTATTTTTTAAGCAAATTTAGTTTTACAATTTTTGACATCCGACATAAAAGTTTGCGATTAGATATCAGCGAATCAATTTTTAATCGTGCCGTTACCTTGTGTAACTTTCAGTAATCAGCCAATAAAAAATCGGACACTTCTGTTTTCCGGGAATAGCAAGGCGTAGTTGATTGGCTAATAATGCCTTCTGAAGGACGTTTGTCGTTTGGCTACATTATTTAAGCAGGAAAAGGGAGGACCACCGCACTATGCTAGAAACTATTACACTTCATACGAGGGCAGCCAACATCTCCAAAGAAGTACGAATATATCTTTAGGCAAGAAGGACCAATTTTTTCCTTTGAGGGGCAAAATTTACAACTAGTGTAGACGATGCGTCGAATCATGACGTCACGGATGCTGTCTGGATACAACAACCGTTAACATTGTTTCTTCAGCAAGGACAGCGTCTGTGACATCATAATGACAGTAGCCAATCCCTGTTCACGTCGCATTTGAGTCCTTGTCTAAATAAGCAACACCAGAATCAAAATCCCCAAGGGTGAAAGAACCCGCCAAGTTTTTACCAATCAAAATAGTGATATCAGAACAAAAACGGCTGCCACCAAGTTGCTACATTAGTTGCCAAGCTAATCCCACCGAGTATTAGATCAAAGGTTAAATGAAAAACTTGACCATTGCTACAATCCGTAGCAATGGTCAAGTTTTTCATTTGACGTCTGAAGTAACAGTTGGTGGGATTACCTTAGCAACTAATGTAGCAACTTGATGGCAGTAATTTTTGTTCAGGTATCACTACTTTAATTGGCTGAAACTTGGCGGGTTCTTTCACCCTTGTGGGTTTTGTTTCTGATATCACTTCTTTTTTAATTTCATAGCTTTTTGCTTGGTTTGAGTTTCTTTCTTACAGCTTTGAGGTGGACACTAATATGGCTTTGGGCGAAACTCTCGCAGTTTTGTTTTTGCAACTTTAAGTTTTTGGATTGTAATCAGTTCGGGTCCGACCTTTAAGTGACTCAACGTTGTCCAGCTCACATCGCTTGGAGGTTAGGTTTGATCTTCATTCATTCGGTTCTCTAAACGGAACGTTAAATGTTTAGAGAAAAGATCTAAAAGTCAAAACCTAGAAGGAACACGGACAAGGTTTGACTTGACAGTAAGGGTCTAGGTAAAATTTTGTCAGTAAGAGGCTGGTAAGCATTAGACCCTTACTACCCGATGGTTAGCTTAGTTCTAGTCTCTTCAGACTGAACGTGTGTATGAACGGTTGTAGCAGGTCTTCTTTGTTCTTAGAATATTGTTATGGAACTTTAATAACACAATTTTCTTGTGAAGTTTGGCATTTTGTACGAATATACACAAAGCAACAAATAGATATAATATAATAAAAAATTCTAAAGCATCTATTTGTTGCTCTGTGTATATTCGTTCTTTGTCTAATTCAATGGCCGCAGTTATACGCAGTGTAATGAACAGGAAGGAAATGGCTTTCCTTTTTTTGAGTGTTTGTGACTCTAGTTCACCAACGAAAAAGGTTGAACAGCTTCTTAGCTTGCAGCGAGCGGCCTGCAAGCTGTCCTCGCTGGCACAGTTGGTAGCGTTTTCGGAATGTGAGTTGAGGTTCTGAGTTCGAATACCAAAGAGTACATTTTTTTTCTTCTCCGATTATTAACATTGCAAGGATATTACGATGGTTCGGTTCAATCACAATTCAAATATGCTAATAAATGTATAATTTTGCCAACAAATAGTGATTAAACAATAGCAAAAAAATCATTTGCAAACAGCGTCACACATTTTCAAGAAGTGAGGAATTTTCAACTTAGGTCGTCTAACAGATAACGCGCTATTCAAAATAACCTTTTTTTTTTTTAAATGAAGGATAAAACGCTTGGATAAATGGAAAAATAAATATTGTCAAACTAAATAAATGCTCATTCTTCCACAACTCACTAGAAACAAATAGGCCTACTGTGAGAAGTTGGAAAATTTCTACGCATCACTCTTTGTGAACAAATGCGGATGTAAACCTATTTACGTTGTATTTTGGACTTGAATGTCAGACTGCCTGAGCGGGGAACTGAGCCCACGTAATTGGAATCCAAAGGTGGACGTACTACCATTAAGCCATACACGTCTTAGCGGTCGGACTTCGTTCTTTGGTTTCAAAGGTCGTAGGGTCAATGCCCCGCACAGGCAGTCTGACATTTAAGTCCAAAAGGGCATTCTAAGTAGGTTTGCACCCGTAATTATTAAACACTTTCTCGAGCCCATTTGGCTTACCGTTCTGTTTTAAACTCTTTGTGAATAAAATACCATAAAAATTTTCGAAAATAAAAAAAAATGGACAAATTTGAAAAAGATTACAAAACAGTGGCTTCTTGGACGCAACTATGTTTAATTAGGTTATTTTTCCGTCAAAACTAACTTGTTGGGTTTAAGAGTGCGCAAAATTATTTTTCTGTATTGTTGTTACTGTATGTGCATGCATACTGTCATGGTCCGTCGATCGTATTACCGGAAACGGAATAGGATCGACGGACCATGATTCTGTCTATTAAAACAAGTGCACTACATACAAGCGCCCTCTGTGCTTCGCAAAACCCTTGGAATTAAAAAAAAAAGTACAAAAAAAGGCCACTGTAATGGGCAGCCGTCTAGCCTACTTCAATCTTAACCCTTACATCATTATTTTTTCTTGTTGTTAGTCATGTGACTAGTTTTACGTAACTATGATGAGCTACTTCTATAAAACTTTATATAATAAAGTAAACTAGGTTATTTAAACATGTTATTTATGATCACGTACATTTCTACATTCACGACCTCTTCCGTACGTAAATCGTAAGTAGCTTTCGAACGGTATTGAATGAGCTCTTCATTGTTTACGTTTCGACGAGCAAAAAAAAAAATGTCGGCACACGCACGGCCAATAAAAATGTTTAGAAAAAAATTGGTGTGTTTAAAATAAATCCATGAAAATACGTATTGAACTGGTCCTTGATTTGCGTAAAAGTTGTTAATCGTTCATATCGTTTACGCCCGCGAATGTTTGCTATGAGCTGTCCAAAACAAAACTTATTGAAGATTCCGGCAATATTTTTCGCTGTTTGAACTCATGATAATAAAATGCCAAGTTAATACCGCCGAGGAAAGTTGAAACGTTAAACAAAAACCTAAAAATTGCTAACTTCGCAATTTTTAAACGTTTGATTTCACAACTTCACATAGGGAAAAAAAATTTGGCGGGAATCTTTAACTTTTCTTTTGGATAAGTACCCCACATTTTTTTTTATTGCTTTATGATTCACTGTTGCCATTACTTCACGTGGTTTTTTTTTTCAGTTTAATACTTTTAGGTTTACCTAGACAGAATCATCAATACAACAAGTTGTGGTTTGTGTAGATTTCTTAAAGTTCTGAGTGCACGTTAAATCTTGCAAGTTAACAACTCGCACTTAAATATCCCCATCACACACGGGCATTAGATTCGTGGAGGATTGGGCAAAACTGAAATTGAAGTTAAAAAAAAACTTACCTTTTCAACGACGATTTCAATCAACAAGTCTCGTGGAATAGCAGCGCTCTCTCAGGTGCCATGGATAATCCGCTCAGTCGGCTCAAGTAACAAACTAATCGAAGTGTCCGGACGCGCGCTTGGTCGGGCGCCCCGGGCTGTGACATCACGTCACGTAACAACGCAGGCGCAACGCGAATCGTAGTCAGCATACAGGAAGGAAGAAACCAAACCATAATGAAGAAACGAATGGCTGACGTATAAAACGATCAATTTGATGTTTTCGAGAAAGGTGGGAGGGGGAATGGAAATATTAAATTAGTAGTATTCCAGGCAGCAAATTCCATGAATGTTTCTTTTTGTTAATTGATGTCCTTGAGCGTTATAAGAAGCAAACTAATAGATGACCTACCTCAATTTTAAACCTTTGACATTGAAAAAATGGCGCACTCTCGCATTCATAGTTGGGATAAGAACAACCGACTGTTCAGATAACGTATTTAGCGCATTAACGCCACTACGAAATTCTGCATAAACTGGACGGAAACCCAAATGGGTCTAATCAAACGTTCTTTTTTTTATTTTGCCAGTATTGTTTGTAGGTCTGGGACGGATTTGTTCTCATGTCCTCTTGAGTTGGAAGCCAGGACGTTCTTAACTCAGCCATGCTGTGCTCGCTGCGATCGGATTCAATCCCAACCCGCTCATGCTTAGGGACCGGTAGTATTTATGTCTGGGAAAGGGGGGGGGGGGGGGAGGAGATAGGAGGAGCCTTTCCAGCCCTGAACTTTTCGAATCATGAATTTGTTAGCCTTTGTAAACAGGAAGGAAGCAGGAAAAATATCGTGACCAAACCAGCGGAAAAATGCAACTCTGACCTCAAAGACGATACTCTCACAACCTAAAATTTCTTTAAAATAAAAAAAAATCTTTAAGTTCTGTGAGGTGAGGGCGAGGGGACATCACTTGCTTGAACACGTTTAAGCACTTAGGCCTACAGGATTGCGGGCAGGCTCCCCAGACCCTCAGTCATTTAAGTGTTTATAAGCTTTGAAGGCTGTCAGCTTCAGTAACAACTGCCACATAGTACTTCTAAAATACTTTCTATAAAAACTTTGACATTTGACGTGACATTTGACATGAGCTGACTTCATTGGGCCAATATACGTCTGTCAGTTCAGACAGTAGCAGACAGTGGCATGGTGGATTGGAGGGTCAATTTCAGAACCTTATTATCCCTAGCTAAACGTCAGCAGGTTCAGCAGGTCACTGGGTTGCTGAGTCACCAGGTCACTCCGGGTCACCCCCGGGTATAGTTCTTTTTCCCGGTGACCCACCACAAAATAGTCACCCAAATGATCTGGTGGCCTGATGACCCGTACCAACTCTGTTTAGGACATCTAAACAAGGAGTTCTGATTTGCGTATGAGCCACGAAGCCTGAAAGATTGAAAAACAGAGATAGCAACAAATGCAGAGAAAACTGAGCCTTAAAGAAAATAAAGAAGAAATCACAAGGTAAAGGGTAAACGAAGCAAGCAGTCTGCTTTAAGACTGGCCTTGTGAGGAATCACAACACACTAGTCTGACAAAGAAAGAAAAGACAACTGCCCCGACTGGGACTCGAACCCAGGACTTCCCGTTTTCTAGCCGGGCGGTCTAACCACTGCGCTACCGGGGCGGGTGCTGGCTACAGACTCCGGCCGAGCCAAGTAGCTGTTCAATCTTTCTTAGTGGTGACCTGTACGTCACAAACATAGATACAAGGAGGGAAAGCAATATTGCTTCTTGGCCTCCACACAAGAAATAATACAAGTAGTAAATAAAGAAGAAATCACAAGGTAAAGAGTAAACGAAGAATTGTGTTTCCTTGTGTCCTTGTGTTTCCTCACAAGGCCAGTCTTTAATGCAGACTTCTTGCTTCGTTTACCCTTAAAGAAAGTTCAGCTTAGGCCGCCCTCGCACTGAGCGACTTGGCCGCGCGGCCAGGTCGCTGCATCCAATGAGAATGCTTACCGTTTATGTAAATCCACGCACTAATCATTTTCATTGGCTGCAGCAACCTGGCCGCGCGGCCAAGTCGCTCAGTGCACGGGCGGCCTTACACTTGAAGTCGAGTATACTCTGCCATGAAAAAAAGACCACTACAAAAAAACAAGTATGTCCGAATTCAAGCTAGTTAAACATTGTATCATTTGTATGAATGATTACGAATCATTGTTCCAACATGTTGAAGTATAGCTGCGTAAACGTAATGAGTGAAAGGGCCCCCCCCCCCCTCCCCGCCTTCAACATTTCACCATTGATAAGCTCTGCAATGATAATTCAGCACATGGATGCCGGTAAGTTCCCGGTTCCAACAATGAACATTATAATTTTATTCACACTGGGCAACACAAACCGCAATATGAAAGTCTGGCAGGATAAGATAAATTTGTTTACATCATGGCTTGTGTGTAATAACACGTTCGTGTCCACAGCTTCCACGATTATAGTGTCCGGGCCTATCTTGAGTTCTCCGCAGAACGAATACAGGTAATCGATTGTACGTTTTCGGTAGCAGAGTGCCTTGTTGATATCCAAGATGGTTACAAAACAATGGCGGCCATCGATTAAAGCCACCTCATTCAGGAAGACGTAGCCGCTCACAAAATACTTGCAGGACTCAAGATACACCGCGCATACAATAGTAACTTTATAACTAGTTTTTTTTCATGTTTGGATAGAATTTAACCAAAAAATCTGAACCGAGATCGTAACAAGAAATTGCTTTTTAACGGTTTGTACATTGTAGCTCAAAATTAGGACGGATAAGTTCACTGCTTTTACTTAAGTTTGTGTGTTTCGCCTTTTTTTTTTCACACCACCGCTCATATTTTTCATTTTATATCACATTTTTCACATTTTTTTTTCTATTAGCATATTTTCACATTTTTCGTATTTTGTCACGTAGGTTAACCAGCCATAGTTATGGGCGTATGCTTGCATGTCATGTGTTCGCATGCATCTTTTAACGTTTCGGTAGCTAAAGGGTGGTGTTGGTGAACGACTAATCGTCATATGTATAGCTGAGCTGTGACTTATGCCAAGGAGACGACCTGTATGACAAACACGTCTGAATGAAAAAATCTTTTTTCTGTAGTCCATTTATCTGATAATAGGTGGTAATCGTTTTCACAGCTGAATTGCGTCACTGGGTTACTTGGGTCACCTGGTGATACGACCGAAATGACCCATAAATGAAAATGTTGTTGGTGGTGACCAAGTTGTAAACTTCTAAAGACTTCTATAAACTTCGTGTTTTTTTAATGCAAAGCACGACGGGTTGTATTCTTCAGTATAACGTAATTTAAGAATAGCCGGAGGGTGCTCTGCTATAGGGCAGTGAAACAACGTTGTATTATTGTGTATAAATACGCTGAGCCAGTAACTGGGATAGCTGCAAGGGTCACTGGAGGGGGAAAAGAAGGGCGTCTTACTGAAGACAATGCTGTTGAGAGTGGATTTCTTAGGCCTATAATGCGCGATTTTTGTCGATTTGTTGGCAATTGCTGACATTTTTAAGCAAGTGGAATCTTTATTTTCCAATTACAACCTAGAAGCATAAGGGATTGGAGAAAACAACGTTTTTTTAAGCCTATGAAATCCGCTCTCAGAGCACTGCCTTGACTAGAAGTGCCGTTGTTTAACCCTCCATTTTAATCTAGTGCCCCTTGCAGCTATCTCTCTTGTTGCCAGTATGACGTCACATGACGCTGCTCTATACGTTTGAAGGAAAGTAAGCCGAATACAGTGCACAAATAAAAAACGACGTTTTGAAGCAATAACGCATGTCCTGCAACCTACGTTGGCAACAGCCTCCAAAAGCTTAAAGAGAGAATTTCATCGCACAAATCTAACTTTAAACTTCACGTTGAAACTAATTCACTGGTACGGCACTGTTTGAAAAATCAAACTGTCACTTCTTCAAATCAACTTGAAACAGGGCACCCTCCTGATGTCGAAAATGTTCAAATTTTATTTGCAGAAAAAATACTCGTGCAAGACTAAATTTGGAATCTCTTGTCATTCTCACCCATAATCATTCTCACCCCCAGTGCATAATCATCTCATTCCTGAAGGAAAATATATAAAAAAAAACATTTCCCTATTATCAATAAATGTCAACTTAATAACTTCGCACATAGATCAACAGGTCGCATACCCCCAAAAATAGACCTGCCCAACCAATAAGCTAACCACGTGACTGCACTTTGTACCAAAATTAGGTCTTTCCGCTTTGCATGCAAAGGGAAAGAGCTGGGTTCACTTTCCGCCTCCTATTTTGCCGC
>JAHWFP010087248.1:0-39826 GCA_023313725.1 Lithobius niger
CTCTAAATTATCAACAGCCTCGGCTGACTAATAAAAGTAGACCTGTTTTACAGTTTTGTTTCTACGTGTAACAGCAAAGCATTAAACCTCCCAGAGTTGCTGTTGATAAGTCAACTCCTTAAATTATAGAAGCATCGCTACATATAAAGTGGATCCGAGCGTTTAATCGATGGAAACCCCACGCAGATCAAACCGTCCTTTGTTTACTTTAAACTGCGTTTAAAAAAACATAAAAAAAAGCTGGTTTTTAGTAAGGGACCGTGAACCCCTAAATTACGGCTGCCAACGTCCGAAATGCCGTTTGGCTTGACGCACCATAAATTTACCTTCTAAAGCTACCAGGTTAAGTTTAAGATTTAAACTATATATTTTGAAAGTAGATTCCAAAAAATAAACTTCTAAAGCTAAACTAAGTACGATACGAACCACTACCTTTGCCCGGCATGGCAACAATCGGACCGCGGCATCTCCACTCCCGACCGGCGTAGTGACCTCTAGCTTTGAGAATCCTTGAGCTGTGCTAACGAAACACTACTGCGTCTGGGTTTTTATGCCTTCTGCTTGGCAGGCAGGTAGAGGGTTAGCGCGGACCTGTAGGAGAGCGACGGAGGGGGTGAGTGGGGAAGAGGTGGACACTTGGAGGAGGAGAGACTGACCCAAACCGGCCGAGCTGTCGCTACCGGAAGTCGGCCATGACAGCGCGGACGGGCAGGGTAGCGAGGCTGCTCTCAATGCGTTGGGTGGTGACTCAGCGTGTTCACGGCTACGGTATTGAAGGAGCGGAGTCAACAAAGGAATTTTAAAGGCTTTGTAAACAATTAGAGGCCTGGCATGGAAGTGCAGTGAGTTTAAAACTCATAACAACATGATTTTTAGGCCTATTAAATAAACTACGATGTTATGCATCGCAACTGATGGAGGGGGGGGGGAACGAAGAGTATTGCTCAGAATAAATGTTTGACTTTGGGAAACGGATTGCTATATACAAGGCATGATTTAAGTGAAGGAAAGCTAGTTTGTTTTCGTTTTTAGAGGTTCACTACGGTTGGAGTTAGGACGGAGATGCTATAAAAAATAAACATAAAATCATACACTGGGTCCGTAAAACATACAAACATAAACATTGGAGCTCCGGTAGGGTTCATGGCAAGAATTTAAGTTTACCAAAATGCATGAAGTGCACAAATAAAAAGATTAAATGTTCCAGCTAGTTTTTAAAGGGCTATACCGCAGTTTAGGTTAGATTTTAAACTGGTTTGAACATCGGACATTTTTCATAAATAAGCAAAGTCGTCACCTGTTAGAAATAAAAAATATTGTGTGTTTTTAACATCTACAACACAACTATGCTGAAAAGGTGTTTTGGCTTTATGCCTAAAGAAATATTATACAGTATTTACATTTTTATAGTGTAAATCGCCATAAAGACGATGCTCTTCTGGTAGTTAAGAGTGCTGCCCTCAGGTTTTTTCTTCGGTGGTGTTGAGGTGTCCTCACCACGAGCGTCTGATACGAGACCGCGTTTACACTACCTGCTGGTCAGAAATAAATACCTTTTGACGAAAAACTGGAAATCCTCCTACAATGTCCCATGTGATGATCCAGTGGTTGGTATACGTTTGCTGCTTTGCTTTATGTTGAAAATTATTTGTCCATTTAGTAACATGGCAGGGTATTCGCAGCAGAGAGCATTACTGGTTATCCTCTACCGTAAATCTACGAAATATAATACAAAATTCTAAAGCATCAAAACACAAAATGCCAAACTTAACAAGAAAATTGTGTTCTAAAGTTCCATAACAATATTCTAAGAACAAAGAAACCTGCTACAACCGTTCATACACATTCTGTCCGAATAGAGTAGAACTAAGCTAACCACCGGGTAGTAAGGGTCTAATGCTTACCAGCCTCTTACAAAATTGTACACCTAGACCCTTACTGTCAAAGCTTGTCCGTGTTCCTTCTAGGTTTTGACTTTTAGACCCTTACTCTAAACATTTAACGTTCCGTTTTTGTTTATTAATGATGATGATGGTTGACTGCAGCCCTTGCAGCACAGCGCTCGACCAATCACGTGATCACTCAACGCGATGCTTCCAGTTTCATTCAACGACAGGAGGAGGCCCAACCCATAGGCCCATACATACCTCAGGCCGGCAGTGAAGAAATGCGACCGACACACAGTCAGCAATAATTCTTCAAGGTACGTAAGTAACTGCAGTGAATGCTTTAACACGTTCACCACTTTTGTGGAGCACATGTGGTACACGGACGCATGCGTATCAGGCAATTTGTCCATCCTGTAGTACAAACACTCATGAATAGTAACCCTTAGACTATCAGAAACGACCACGACACCATACAAATTATGGGGTTCGAAGTGGCAAGTAAGGAAACTACAAGGTATATGTACCACATTGAGTTTTGACTTGCACTTAGATATATGTTTGTACCACCGGTGGCCTACTATTGCCATGAAAGCCAATTTCCAAACTTTGATTATATTTTTTATTGGCAAATTTTATTGCAAGTAAACACTTATGGACATACACGTATCACCGGTGGGCTACTATTGCCAAACAAATTAATTTGTAAATTTTAATTATCTTTTTACTGATGGCTTTTGTTAAAAAAAAACACTTACTTCTATGTTCAATGAGTGTTTTTTTTTTAATAAAAGCCGTCAGTAAAAAGGTAATTAAAATTTACAAATTAACTTTTTTGGCAATAGTAGCCCACCGGTGATACATGTATGTCCTTAAGGGTTTACTTGCAATAAAATTTGCCAATGAAAAATATAATCAAAGTTTGGAAATTGGCTTTCATGGTAATAGTAGGCCAGCGGTGGTACAAACATATTTCTCTACCCACAGATGCTAAACTAAGTGCACGTCAAAACTCAATGTTCAATTTGTTCTATTATGTTTCAGCAATTGTGTTTCTTTTCGAAACATAAGCTTGGTTTCCCTTCACAGTTTTGGCAATATGTTACGACACGTTTACATTTATTGCAAATATAGATTCATGTGCTTTAGCAAGTTTGTCATAACAACCAAGACACCGTTTTCAAACTTTACGGGTGTGTCCCTCAAGTTTGGCAGGGAAATACATTTCTGGCCTGTGGGCGACTGCAAACACAACAAATGCAACATCAGGAAGCAGCCATATGCAATTTGCACAGCATTGTGGGTAGAGGTGGGCGCGGGTCGGGTAAACCGCGGTTCGATGCGGTTCGGGTCGGTTCCAAAAAAAATAATTACTGCAGTCTGCGGGCAGCTGCGGGTCTGAAAAATAAAATTACGTGCGGTTTCGGGTAAACCACAGGTGAACCGCAGCTAAAATAAATAACGGCGTGTCATAGAAAATGCGAAACAATCGTGGCTATTGGGTTTTTTCCCTTGCTTCCCTTCACCACGAAGGCAAGGTCAATTGAGGTAGAAAATGCAAGACCCGAAACCGAAACTGCAGTGCGCCGTCAATAGCAAATTAAACCGTACAAACAGCAAATGCACGCTTGAAGAGGAGGAAGGGACGCATGCTGTCGAGACTTTTTTAAACTTATTTTTAACTAACTAAAAAAAATTCTTTGAAGAACAAAAAAATAATAATTAACTAAAGAACGGCGTTTGTTGATTTATAACAATGGCTTCGTGTGGCTTTCTTTTGTTTCTAACATTTTTTTTTTCGTAATCAATGTCTTTGTTAGATTTGTATTTAGCGGTTAAACGCGGGTAAACCGCGTTCGGGTCGGGTCGGGTCTTATTACAGCACACATTTGCGGTTTCGGGTCGGTTCGGTTGTCAGTTCAGACATTGCGGTTCTCTGCGGGTCGGTTCCAGTTTCTGTAAATGCGGGCAATTTCGGTTCCCAAAAATTGGACCCGCGCCCACCTCTAATTGTGGGATGTTGAGAACTCTGAGAACTCATCTACCTTAAGAGGTCGTTTTTTCCACTTCCACCAATCAGTTTAAAGCACGCTATGGTGCACTGTTTCCCACTTGTCGATGTTATTGTTTTTCTGGGTATTATGAGCCATGCTCTTGCCATCATTTGTATAATAATGTTGCATGGGTCGCCACCTGGTAGCGTGGCCACCAGTGGTACACTAAAGCCCTAACCAGACTGGCAGCTCGCGGCTGCACGGCTACGCAAGATGGTGTATCAAAGACGTCAATATTAGTCTGTAAATGTAACACTAACCGTACAATTGCAGCAATATTGACCTTGTACGAACGTAGTAACGCATAGCTTCGCACGAAATTGTCTTCTGTCTGGAGAGAGCTGAATCCTGTAGCCACCGCGTCATCGCGCGATGGCGGCACGTTCGAACGGTGAGTGATCGGCGTTTGTGAGCACAGGGGCTCTTCACAATATACGCGTACGTGCGGGCCAACAAACAACGCGCGCAGCAACACAGCGTACGCAGCGTATATTGTGACGAGCTCCTGTGTTTGTGAGTGACTATTTATTTGTTTTCTGTGGATTGTTGGTGGATTGGTTTTTTTTTGGGTGATTTGGAGTGTTGTTGAGAGATTGTAGAGGCGGCAGATTGGTGACAAGTGATTGTTGGGGACTTGGAGAGATGTGGATTGTTAGCAAGTGGTGGTCGGAGTTGACCACGGGTCGGGTTCTTGCGGACATACATCCCACGGTCGCGGCACCAGTGCTTCTTGATCGTCTGTCTTGGAGGGACGCGAGTATTCTCTCTCGGTTGAGGACCGGGCATGTGTTGCTGCAGGAGTACCAGTTTAGGATGGGATGGTACAGGACCCCGGCTTGTAGCTGTGGCACAGGGGATGAAACGGTCAGCCACTTCCTGTTCTCATGCCCGCGCTGGGCTTGGTGCCGACGGCAGCCCCTGAGAGGTGGCGGGGGGTCACTGTGCACGGTGTTGGGTGTGCCCCCTCATACTGTTACTACGCTACAGTCCATCCGGGCGGCTATAGGGTTTTGCAGGGCGACAGGCCGGTTCGTGTGCTGATGGGTCCGGGCTGCTATTGAAGAGTGGCGGCTGTGTTGGTACCTGCTGCTATCTCCTACTCACTCTGATGGAGGTTGACTGGTGTCTTTGGTTGGTTGGGTAACTACTGAGCCTTTGTGTAGCTGTAATCGTTGGTTGGTGTAAAGTTGGTGTTGGCCGGTGTTGGTTCGGTTGTTAGGTTTACGGTTTAGGATTAAGTTTAGAGTTGAGTGTATGACTAAGGTCCTTAGACTCACGTAAATAAAAATTCAAATTCAAATTCAATTCGGAGTTGGCACAGGGTTGTTGAGCGGGTTCTCGTTGACGGATTGTTTTTTGGTTGAGACTGTTGACTTGGGATCGGTGGATTGTTGTGAATTGATCAGGGTGGCTCTTCTCTCCTTTTTGGTTTGCTTGACCATTATCGTCAGTCAGATTTTATGAGTCAGCTGGTAATAGAAGGCTGTTGGCATTGTGGATTGGGGACTAGTGTTCATTGATGTGGGAGTTGTGCGAACTTTCGGTTTCGGTTTTTGCTGTTGGATCGAGTCAGTGTGTTGTTTTGCTTGGTGTGGCGGTGTGCTGTTTGGGGCAGTAGAGGCTTTGAGTGTCTCTTGGTGTGGATTGTTGCTGTTGTCTGTGTCTTGCGGGTTTATTTTGGTCGAAGCCATTTGTGTTGTAGCAATTGTGTAGTGTGGCTGCGTTTTGTGGGAACAGAGTGTGCTTTTGGAGTGTGGGCAGGTGTTGCTTCGCATTGGGAGAGTGGTTTTCCCCCTGTATAGTATTACTGTCGAGTGGTGGTTGGTAGAGGTGGTGGTGAAGTTTCGACCCAGCTGTAGGGTAGTGTGTGAGGCTCTGTACAATGGCTGATTTGTTTACTCAGGAGGAACTAGTGGAAATAGTGCATGTGCAGGGTGTAGGTGTTGGGGTGGTGGAGGAAGTTGTGCCTGCTGAGGGGACATTGAAAGTAGGTGGAATTGATGGGAGAACTGAGGAGCCCAGTGAAATGGAAAAGATCAGGGAGGAAGTTAAACACCTCAAAAGGAGGTGTGCTGATCTGGAGGAGGAGAGAGAAAGGGTGAAGCAATGGTTGGACGAGTTGGAACAGGAAGTGGTCAGGGTTGGTGAGGGAGCTCGAGGTGAAGGGAAGGAATCGGGGAGGAGCAAGGGAGACAGGAGCGCTTTCTGGTTGGAAAAGATAGCTGAGTTAAGGAGGCAACCAGGAAAGATATGGAGGTATGGGAAGAGAGGTGGAAGAAAGCCAGGAGTGAAGAGGAAGACAGGAACGAGAAGAAATGGAAGAGATGGCAAGACGACTTAATGAATGCGCTCGAAGAGGAGCATGAAACGAGGAGGGAAAGGAAAGCAGAGAGCAAGAAAAGACTAGTGCACAAGAACTCTGAGTTAGTAGTGGAAGACAGTAGTGTGAAGGAGAGGGGAAGGGGTCAGATGGTGCCTGCCGACATTAAGGGCCTTGGTGAACGGGGAGGTGTGAAGGTTGCTCCTTTGATAAGTGGAAGCGGAGAGAAGTGTAAAAGTGCTTTACGGGATGGAGAGGTAGTGATTGATGTGGAAGATGTAATATGTTTGGAGAGAGACGGGGATGTTGGTGATGGCGGTAAGAATTGTAGTGGTATTGATATTAGAAGTGTATGTGCTGCTGATGTATATGAGGGGGGTGGGGAGGGAGATGTTGATGACGATGGTATGGCCGAGTTGAATGTTGATATAGGGAAAGAGTGCATTCGTGAGGATAGGTTAGGTGGGAGGAATGAGGAGATTGAGCCAGGGGAGGGTGAAGGTGTTGATGGCACTGCCGATTGTAGGGGTAGGGGGGAACTCTGGGGAGGGAGAGGGTGGAATAGTGGGGGAAGGAGGGGATGGGAGGTAGGTATGGGATGGTATTATTGTTGGGGACAGTAATGTGCAGAGACTGGCGAGGACTGGGGGGGATTGGGAGGAAAGAGCGGTTATTAGATTCCACCCGATTTCGGGGGGAAGATGGGGGGATGTGTCAATGTTGCTTGGGGGTGCATTGAAGTCCTTGGTGAAGGAGGGAGGATTTGTTGTCCTGTGTGTGGGAAGTAATGATGTAGGGAGTGGAGGTTGTGAGTGGTTTGAGAGGGGGCTGAAGTCGTGCATGAGGGAAGTGCAGGAGGGTTAGGAAGGGTGCTCGGGTTCTGGTATGCCTGATTCCGGAGAGAAGGGGGATGGAGGGTAAGGAGTTGGAGGAAGTGAGGAAGTTTAATTCGCAGTTGCTGAGGAGGATGTGGGGTCCGGAGGTGGAGTGTGTTGATACACGTGGGGTCTGGACTAGGGAAGGGTGGTCCAGTGATGGGGTGCACTTTGCCCCTGGGGCTGCGAGTAGAGTGTGGAGTTTGATTGTTAGGGCAGTGGGAATGACTTTTTTGGGAGGGAAGTGGAAGGAGAGGAAGGGGAGTTAGAGTCTGGTGCGGAGGGGCATCTGGGGAGAGGAGAGGAGGGAACAGAGTTTCTGGATAGAGGGGAACGTGAAAGGAGGGGAAGGGATGAAGAGAAGGGTGGATAGATCTGGAGGGCAGGATTTATCAATATCTGTGGAGGAAGGTCTTCGGGAAAATGGCAGGAACTTAGGAGAGGGGTGGAAGATGGGGAGTTTGACCTGGTTGGTGTGGCGCAGACTCATCTTAGGGAGGAAGAGGAGCCTCCTGGGTGGAGTGGGTGGGGCTGAATCGGGTAAGGGGGGATAAGAGGGGAGAGGGATTGGTTTTTTTTTTCGGGATAGGGGCAGGTGGAAGAAATGGGGTGGGGAAGGTAGGGAGCATTTGTGGGTTACCGGGGTAGTTGACAGGAGGAAGGTAGCAGTGGTAGTGGTGTACCTTGAGGTGGAAGGGGGTAGTGAGCAGTGGAATGGTGATATCTTGGGTTGTTTGGAGATTGAGATCGAGAGGCTGAGGAAGGAAGGATTTCATATTATTGTTTTGGGTATTTCAATGCGCATCTGGCTGAGTGGGGGGGGATTGGACGATAGGAATGGGAGGGCAGTTAGAAATTTTGTAGGGGAGTGCAAGTTGGAGTTGGCCAATCTAGGGAGCACTGAGAGGATAGTGTGTACGTGGAGCAAGGGGGGCGCTCTAGTCGGCAGTGGTCTTTGTGTTGTGGGATGAGGAGGGTGGGGGTGGGAGAGGGATATGGGGGTGGATGTTGAGGGTAGATGGGGAGTGGACTCAGACCATTGCTTGGTCTGGGCTGAGTGGAGGTTGAAGGGGAGGAGGGTGAGGGAGGAGTATTTCCGCTGAGGGAGGGGAGGGAGTGTAGGAAGAGATGGGCAGTCAGGGATCTGAAGTTGCTTGATTTTTTTGGTGCTGAGGTCGAGAAGGAGGTGGAAGGATGGGAGGAGGGATACAATGTTTGGGAGACTGAGATGCTTAAGGTCACGGAGAAACATCTTGGGAAGGGGACATGGGGGGGTAGGGGAAAGGGATGGTGGGATGTAGAAGTGAAGGGGTTATTCAGAGGAGAAAGGAGGCATGGAGGAGAGGAGTTGGGAGAGTTGATGATGGAGAAAGCGCAAGATGCTGGAAGGATTATTTGGCTTGTAAGAAGGAGGCAGGGGAAGTGGTGGCTAGGAAGATCGAGGAATTTAACTTGAAACTGGCTAGGGAAGTGGCAAGGGGAGGGAGGGAAGCGGGGAAGAAGTTCTGGAGGTTTGTGAAGGAGAAGGTCCGGGTTGAGGATGGGGGAGAGGAGGGGATGAAGGTGAAGATGTGGGGAATGTTCGAAATATGTTGACTGCAGCATTGAGGGATCTATGTGAGATTGGGGAGGAGGAGGTGGGGGTTGAGGAGAGGGAGGGGGAGGTGGGAAATGTGCTTGAAGATATTACGGTGGGAGAATTTGAGGAAGCCCTGACTTTCGTGAGAGAGGGGAAAGCTGCGCGGGAGATGATATGGTGGGTGAGCTTGTGAAGGGTCTGGGTGTCAAGGGTAGGAGAAGGTTGATTAAGGATATGAATGTGATCCTGCAAGGGGGAGTGGTTCCGGAGAGCTGGAAGAAGGTGAGGATTCACTTTGTATATAAGGGGAAGGGGAAGGATAGAGGTAGGATTGAGAACTATAGGCCGGTGGCCATTACGAGTGCGGTTTATAAGGTGTTTATGCATATTATAACGAGTAGGTTGCGGACAGACCTTGAGGGGAGCTGGGAGATGTACAGAATGGGTTTAGAAAGGGGAGGAGAGTTTAGGACAATGTTTTTGTGGTGACGCAGGCAATTGAGGTTGCGAGGAAGGAAAGGAGAAGCTTGTGGGTGGCCTTTCTGGATATTGCCAAGGCTTATGATGGGGTTAGATGGGGGATGCTGTGGAGGGAGCTTCGGATTTTAGGAGTGGAGGAGGGATTTGTCAGTTTTCTTGCGAGGGTTTATGAGGGGGGAATGTATGTGGCCTCGTGGGGAGGGGTACAGTCTGACTGGGTTGTTAGTAAGAGGGGGTTAAGGCAGGGGTGCCCGATGTCTCCTTTGCTTTTCCTGGTTTTTTTGAGAGGGTTGGAGAAGATGTTGATAGAGTCGGGTAGGGGTTTTAGTTGGGGGAAGGTGACGGAGGAGGGAGTCCGTACTGCAGTGCTGATGTTTGCGGATGATATTGGGGTACTGGAAGAGGGGAAGGAGGGGCTTGAGCAGCTGCTTAATGTCTGTGCGGAGTGGGGAGTAGATAGGAGGATGGAGTTCAGCAGCGAGAAATCTGGTTACATGATTTTTAGTAGGGGGGAAGACCAGTAGGCAGATGGAGGGGAAGGAGAAGAGGTCTTGAGGATGGGAAAGGTGCAGGTGAGGAGGGTGAAAGAGTACGAGTATCTGGGGGTGATGTTGTGTGTGAAGCCGAACTACCTGGAGTTGATGGAAAAGATGGTGAGGTGTAAAGCGGGAAGGGTCAAGGGCATGATCAAGAAAGTTGCTCTTCGGGGATATAATAGGTAAGAGATTGCTCGGGTGCTCTGGAAGGGGGTGGGGGTCCTGGGTGCGATGTTTGCTGGAGGAGTGTTGGTGTATGGTAGGGAGTGTTGGAGACAGATGGAGCGCTACCAAGGGGAGTTGGGGAGGTGGGTGTTGGGAGCTAATCGGTTTACTGCTGGAGAGGTGGTGACCGGAGAAATGGGTTGGTCTGGTTTTGAGTCGAGGGAGGTGGTGGTGAAGATTGAGTTTGATAGGAGGGTTAGGGAGATGGAGGAGGGTGCCATTGTGCGTACTGTGTATGAGTATGTGACGAGATGGTGCAGTACTAAGTGGGTGGAGGCGACGAGGAGGCTGGCGGGGAAGTTTGTTCGGGTGGGAGGGGGCGGAATTGGGGGTAGAAGGGGCAGGAGGAAGGGGATTAAAGATGTGGAGGTGGAGAAGTGGAAAAAAGTAGACCACGTCGAGGTATCTGAGGAGAAAAGGAGGATGGGGTGGGAGAAATGGTATCTAGGGGATTGGGGGAGTGTTCTGTTCTTTAGGGCAAGGGTGGGCTGACTGGATACCAGGGATTTGATGTGGAGGGCTGGTGGGGAAGATGATACTACTTGTGGGATATGCGGGGAGGTGGAAGAGACGTAGGAGCATGTGTTAATTGAGTGCCGGGGATTGGAGGACCTCAGAGGTCGAGATGAATGGGGAGGAGGCTGTAAGATGGCTCCTTGGGTGGAGGGAGGAGGGGAGAGGAGTGGGGACGGGGAAGAGGGTGCTCTTGGGATGGTGGAATAGGAGGGGTATGGATTAGAGGGAGTGGGTTGAGGTTGTTTTGGTAGGTTTTCAGTGGACGGGAGGGCATTGCGGCTTTGGCCGCACTCTGTTACAAAAGGGAAGCCCATAGCATCATCATCATGTAAACTAAGTAAGTCAACTGATCTGGCGATAGTGGCCACCGGTGTACCATACATGCGTGACATAATTTTCGAAGTATTATTTTTCAAAATTTTATATTGGTCAAAACAGAAATAAAAAAATGTGATAAACAAAGTTTTACAATAGCCTAACAGTAATTGCCCAGCAGTGAAAACATAAAATTGAAAGCAGTAATTACTGTGTATTGTAGTTATTGATTCGAGGTG
Source organism: Lithobius niger (assembly GCA_023313725.1). Classification (NCBI taxonomy): domain Eukaryota; kingdom Metazoa; phylum Arthropoda; class Chilopoda; order Lithobiomorpha; family Lithobiidae; genus Lithobius; species Lithobius niger. Next base: position 11,026 of record JAHWFP010087248.1, read on the forward strand.
ACAATGAAGACAATCAACGCACACCATTCTTATTAGGCCTATCTTATTTAGACCAATTCTTGCCTCGAATTTTTGTTGGCCAGTAGCGGCGGCACCACTCTAGATCCAAGTAGCCTCGAGGGGAGGAAAATATACCGTTGGGAAATAGGACGGGATTTGCTTGGTCGAACTTTGGCCCACAAACTCCATCTAAAGATTTTGCTTGTTAATAATGAAATACGTCTTACAAACATTTAAAGGACGCAAAACTAAAATTTTAGGAACAATTGGATGGACATCCAAGCCGAATTTTTTTTTCAAACATTAAAATTTCTGTCGTTATAATAGAAAGGCTAGGAAAATAAAACAACACTGCAAAATAACAATGGTCGTTTTGACCAACAACTTTCAATAAATAATAATATAAAATAAATATGCCATAGTAAACTACCAAAAAAAGAGAGAAGTGTAACCTAACGTACGATATTGCCGAATCTTGTGCCTGTTTAGTGGCTACTGGGAATGCTATTACTTAGCACTGTCTCCTAAAAATTTATTGAAAATTGTAAGATAAAAAAATATTCACATCATTTTTGGTAGTTCACTTTTTGTTGCGGTTACTTTTTGCCGTGATACGGATCATTTATCAACGTGAAGGTTTCTTTTTGTTTTCCTCTTTTCGTCTTATACTTTTGGCATAAGTTGGCATAAACAAAGTTTCAATAAAGTAACTATTTTTTGTATGGCACCCAACATGGCCGCACATTAGAAAATAAATAGCTCTTGATAGCTTTTGCTTATGTTGATACTTGTGCTAACATTTTATGCAAAATTATGCAAATATTCCCCAAATACAGTTGAACTGAGCACATGTGCAGCTAACGAAGCAAATCATTCTCTCAAAGCTAAAAAAAACTAAGCAATAAAGCTGAAAAAGTTTCAAGTGCCATAGCCTAGCTTCTTTTTTCAACATTAACCAGTCTTATTATTAGCAAGAATTTATAGGCCAGTCTTCAAAGATATAGGCTATAATTTAAAATAATTTGATGATACCACACACTCTTTTCGCAGATAGTAATTTTAGAAAATCTACAATTCCAAATAGGCGTAGTGTTTATTTGGCTGCCAACCTGTATACTGTTATCAGTAAGTACCTAAGAGGGTGCTAAAAGTGTTCATTGAAGTGGCTTAAAAGTAGAAAGTTTCACTTCGATCTCCGAAAATACTCATTACGCTCACTTCAAAAACAAGACACTGTCAGTATCTTGCAAATTTTCGATTGTATTTCAACATCTTCATCAGGCAGGGTCAAGAAAATTGAGCCTTCTGGTTACATTTTCGTCTCCTTGCTTGAAAAGAAAAGAACGTCCACGGCCTCCGATATTTACAAGGAAAGCACAACAAGCGGCATGGCCACCTATATATACAACGCTGGATCCAATATTTACACTGTTACGTACAAAAGGAGTGGTTCTTGCAATAAACAAGATCCAGGCACATTTATTACTTGCTTGCTAGGTGACGACGTTCTTTTCTTTTCAAGCAAGCTGACGAAAATGTAACCAGAAAACTCAATTTTCTTGACCCTGCCTGATGAAGTTGTTGAAATACAATCGAAAATGTGCAAGATACTGACAGTGTCCTGTTTTTGAAAGTGAGCGTAATGAGTATTTTCCGAGATCGAAGTGATTCAACAGCGTTTCAAAGTAATTCAAGTGAACCTAACGGTTTATTTTGTGAAGTAGAAAGTTACGACATAGATTTGAATTTGGTATGCTGCTTCATGCTGCAGCTACTTCCCCCCCCCCCCCCTCTTTTTTGTTAGGCAGCATTTGGGTAAGGTGAGATCGGATGCCCTGGCTCAAATTTGTCTGATCAAATCAAGAGGTTTCACCAAGGGAACAATTTTTGCAGGTGACGTAGGCCTATATTAGCTTTTGACTGGCAATTATAAGACTTTAGAGATCAAAATTAAAATCGTTAAAAAATAACGCTTGTTGTTTACGCCGTGTTTGTTTTAAGCCATGTGGTCAAGTGTTGTACCTTTCGAAATGTCGCTATTAAATGTTCAGTTGTACTTCAGTATTTCTTCTGGACCTGCTTTGAAACAATACGGTAATTGTAGGTTTAGGATTTCGCTGGAGTAACGCGGACATTTCTTACACTCTTGGTGCGGGACGCCGCTGGACTAGCAGTAGCAGCGTGCTCCCTGCGCCACCCGCCCCTGTTTGTGCGTACTTCCTTGGGGGTCCCGAGTGGCCTGGGGCGGGCGGATCTGTGGTGCAAGCCATGTTGTGGCTGGCGAGGCTTTCTGGGGGTGAAGCCCGAGTCGGTGTGCCTTGTTTCAGTGTGTTATTCTGGCTCCCATTACGGCAATTCTAGTGGAGCGGGCCGGTTTTCTGGGCTTGTGTGCCTTGTTCCTGAGCTAGGTTCTCAAGGATGAGGTGGAGGTACTGCCAGGCGTTGGGCTAACTCACCCGGCTGTTGGTTGGGGACCATGGGCCTCTCTATGGGGGCATGGCGTCGCTGGATACCTGGTCCTGGTGGGTTGGTTGCCTTTTGGTTCTTTATTAGTGTTTTGGTGGCAGTGTGTGTGTGGTTTAGTAAGCTTGTTCTCCGGGGTTCCTGGTTGGGGTGGTGATTCCCGCCTCCTGTCTGAAAAATTCAGCAATATTACTGAAGGTAAGTATTTGCAGGAAGTAAGAAACGAAAATTTTAACTAGTGAAAATTAGTTTTTACTTACCTAAAATACTTACCCTCAGTAAGGACCCGCCCGCCTCCCCTCAATCACTGAACCGGAGTGCCCGTGAAAGTGATGCGGTTGGACTGGTGGGGGCGCTGACGTCGGTAAGGACGTGCAGCGCCACCTGGCGGCAATGGAGAAAAGCTTAGGAATGCACAGGAATGCAAAAGGAAATTCTGAAAAATTTCCCTTTTTAGTTCCTTGCTTGCCCTTCCCTACTGATAATTCTTGTGAAAATCCTGCAAACTGAAATCCCTTAGTAGTGTTCTTGTCCCACCCTCTAATGAAGCCTCCTGTTAAAATTTTGTTTTAATTTGGCTGTATATTTGTTCAATGTTCCTTAACAGTAGCCTAGGCATATTGTGATTTTGGGGTAAATGTTAAAAATCTGACAAACCTGTGTTTTTTTTTCCAACATGTACAGCTGAAGAAACTTAAAAAAATGTGACTTTAATGTTCGAAAATTATTTACCCCGGTTGAAGTACGGTACAGAAGTTTCTATTAGCCGTTTCGGAAATATACACTACCTGTAAATTTGCATTCCTTTATTTAAACGTTTTCTTCCCTGGAGGATTTAAATATCCCAACCCCATCAACCGTCTGCGCATGCGCGAGCACTGACCCTCCTTAATGGTGTAGAGGCGTTAGCCAACCATCTTTTTTTCTCCAGTCTGTCTCGTCATGTTGACTCTGTTCTTCCCGTCTCGCTCTTCGCTGCTTTGGCCGAAAGCTCGCCTGCCGCATCCTATCCACTACAGTTGTTCCTGCCTGACCTCGCCTGCCAAGCAGGCTCCTCTTCCTCCTTGCTCATCGGGTCTCGGGCGTCCATTGCTGGACTGCCGTTCTCTTCTTCTCGACATTCCATCTCTTTCACTGAAAAATCTCTCTTGGCCACCCCTTTGGGCTACCTCACTGCCTCCCCCCCCCATTGGTTATCTCATCCCCTGCTTGCTGCTTTCACCGAATGCCCTTGTGTAGGCCACTACTTTTCTGACCGCTGATGGATACATCTCTTGGTGCCATTGGGGTCTCTCTCCGTATCATCTCTGTCTTACTGTATGACGGTCACCGATCTTCCTGTTGGCTTCCAAGCTGTGATTCTGTTACCTTTCCAACTTTCCTGGCCTTCTGTGCTCCTGTCCATGCCCCACCGACTTCGCCTCTTAGGCTTTTATTTTGTGAAGAACTCTTTTTGTGGATATGATCCTCCTGTATTTGGTTGGAGGTATCCTCCTCCGGAAGACCAGACCGCTTCCTCTCCACTGCAGCCTACACTGGCCCGTCCTCTTCCCCTTGTCTTCGCTGAATGAATTTTCTCGTGTTTTCGCCGAATGAATCTTCTCCTGCTATCACCGAAAGACACCCACCCTTCTTGAAGTTTTCACCGAGAACTGGTTGCTTTCCTCTCCATGCTTTCCTGCCCATCTCTGCCGTTTCCTAACGCTCCCAATCATAACATGCTTCATTAAGTGAAGCTCCACCGTTAAAACTTTTACCGATAGAAACTCTATCTGAAGTTTTTCACCGAAGGTCGTCTTTCAGTAGATGTATCTTCAGGTCAATCAACACCTTTCGCTGAAAGACCCTATTCTACCCGAAAGCCCTATTTCGCTGACAAAAGCTTTCACTAAAAGAAGCCCCACCGTTGAAGCTTTCACAGAAAGAAGCTCCTTCAGTATTTCGCCGAAAGTTTTCCCATCAGAAATTCTCACAGCGGGTAGACTCTCACCGAAACGTTCTCCTGAACAATCAATGCTTTCAGCCGGAAGGACCGACCCTTCGAAACGTGGCTAATCTTTCCGATGAGGTATATTCCAGACAATTGACTGGGTCCTTGTTTCATCCTCCTCCAGGTCCCGAAGAGGTTTTACTCTTTTCATCCACTCCACACGCACGCTGTCCTTCCTGTTACGTCTTTGGCCTCTTTGTTGTCGCTGGATGTGTCCTTGCTTACCGGTCGACCGTTTTTCGCGGAAAGTCACTGCCCTTCTGTCATCGCTGCGACTCCTTCAAGTTATGCTCCCCCCCCCTTCTTTGCCATCGCCAGCCTCACCTCTCTCTGGGTCCTTGGCGACTCGTGGCTATTCTGTTTTCCCCATCTCTGTCCGCCACTTTCCGCTCATCGCCACCCACATACCTGTGGCTCCCTGCCCTACAATGACTCGCTCTGAGTGAGAAATTCCACTTCTTGTCACGCCTTCATTACATCTCATCCGCATCGTAGTCTTCCCGACGTTCCCGATGGCGCCAAAAAGAAGAGTAGGTGGTTCAGGCTTTTCTACATCCGTCAGAGACTTGAGAGAGTTCTAAAGCCCACATCTCGGACGTTTGCGCTAGTGCTGGCATTGTTTCTTATAAACGCAGACACGATCGTCACACGGCATGTCAATCCCACAAGTTGTGTAACTACTTCGAAGACCCCTGCACAATTTATTTGAAAATTCCTGAAAAAGATTGGCCTTTGATCGAACTTAAGAACAAAAAATCTCTTCAACGTGATGAACAAATGAAGCGGTAGAAAGAATGTGTTCGTGTTCTTTCCTCCGCTTCATTTGTTCACCAAGATTTCCCTTCAGAATCCAGGCATTTTATCTTTACCGAACACCACTCCAAAGAAGAAATGTCCTCCCTCCATCTCTGCTTCCTGCGTCGGCCACGCCCACCGCTTCTTCTTCCAAGGTGGTCCCCAAGAAAACTCTGACCAAGAACTCAGCCCAAAAGTCCTCTGCTCTGCCTCCTCCTGCTTCGTTTCCTCCCACCCCCTCCCACCCGTATCCACGTCAGTCCAAACAACGGCAAGTTCCACCAACCTTCTACCACCGTTCCAAACTTGCTTCCCACTGCCTAACCGACAAAATCGGACTGTTCACTTCCTGACGGTGCTCAACTGATTCTAGAATGTCCCTCCTTGAAGCCAAAGACTGACAGTCCAATGACTTTTGGCTTGGATTTCCATCATTCTCCTCCAACCAAGGCTTCGAAGAAATCACCATACTATGGCAACTTCAAGCTCCTTCGCTCTCTTTTAAACAAAAAGAATAATTTGTCTGTAGGGGTTCTCAAACGCCTAGGAAAAAAACGCTTCCCCGGTTGAAACCCTCATCTCTGACCTCGTGTAGAAACTGAAGCATGCCAAAGAAAATGAGTCTAAACTCGAGCTCAATTTGGCCAACTTAACTGCTAGCCTCACCAAGCTTCGAGCAAAATTACACCTTGCCGGCCTTCACATGAAGAAAATGTCTCCACTTCCCAGAGTTGGCGCTTTCGGCAGAAAACCTTTCCTCCCATCAGCCACCAGAGGGTCCTTCAAGCTACACCGCCCTCAGCCGCAGAATCGAAAGCTTCCCTCGTATTCTCAGGCCCCCACGACTTCAACAGCAATGTCTCAACCTGCCACCCAATACACCTCCTCTCTTGAAGTTCCTGTTCCTCAGCCCCCCCCCCCCCCCAACTTCAAACCCTGTTCTATATCGCCCGCCTAAAAAACATGGTGAAAAACTCTGTTCCACCCCTATCCTCCTTCGATTATCTCTAACATGATGCAGTCACAAAAGAGTGGATTTGTGCCAACCTGGCGATGCTTCTGACAAATACGTGGCATGACTATTGTGGCAGTGCGACAACGCTGATGCTTTCCTCCCCTGTTGTGCGAGATGGAGAAGATGTCATCCACCAAAACGCACACTTTTTCATATCTCTCTTGCCGTTCCGGAGCATTAGGCTTCGCTTTCACCTTTACCACACGTCCTTTAAAAATCTCGACAAGTCCTTTTTCTAGTTGCCGTTCGAAAACATCAATTACCTGTGAATATTAGCATTCTTCTCCGAAGTATGCATTCTTCTCTAGAGGATTGAAGTTGAACGTTGCGCCGGCTCCGTAACCCAACTGCACAAGTGCGCATGCGCAGTTCTTCCGATATAGGCAGCAAACACAACTAATTGCCATCCTCTTTTCCTCTAGCCTGGGCCGCATGCGCACGCTCCCGCTTCTTCTCTCCTCATATTATGAAGCTTCGGTTCAACGTTCCGTTTTTCTATCTCTCTGTCCTGCTTTCAACAAGCAGTCCGATTTTACACACTACACTGAATCGAAGACTGTTGCCCTATACAAGCTGGCCGCCCCACCGCCAAGCCATCCAGCATTTCTCTATTCCTGTCTTCATGCAACAGTCCGACTTTTGCTGTCCTGGTTTTTCATTCCCATCATCGCATCGTATCTTCAAGCAACGTCTGATTTTCGCTCTTTCCCTGTCCTGGTTCTGCAGTCCGGCTTTCAAGATCGCGGACAACGCCGTGACTCATTCTGATGAAACGCCGACTGATTCTGCAACCAACATGGGCGCCCCTTCGCCACACAGTCCATCACTCGACGATCCGAATTTTGTTGTCAGTCCTGTATTCAAGAATTCGGACAGTCTGCGTACGTTCAACTAGTCTGCGCCCTGGAACCCTTTCGCTAGTAATGTGCTCCTCACAATTTCCATGCGTGTAAGTGGAGGGCCTGTGGTTTCGGGCGTACCGTCGAGCCCTTGTGCTGCGTGAGGATGTCCTGGGTCAGGGATAGGGGATCTACTGTTGTCAAATCACGGGGCCGCCATTTACCGAGGAGCAATCAGAATGAAGTGTCCCCAACATCGTTGAATTTTGTTGAGGCACTAATGCAGAATTGAGAACGGGGGATAAGGTACGCTGACATCCTCGACCAGTCAAAGCTTTGCTGTCCGACGTGTCCGTTGCCCACGCCATTTCGTCCGAGAACGGTGATACAAAGTTGGGAAGTTACGGTTCGCTCTGGTGGCGAACAGAACAGGTCCACCATTGGAGTTCCCCAGGTCTGAAACATTGCTTGGCAGACTGAAGGCTTGAGCTGCCATTCCATTGTTGGGATCTGGTCTTGTTGCGACAACTCGTCTGCCAGCACGTTCAATTTGCCCACATTGTGACTGGGTTGCAGTGTGATGATGTGCGTGGCGTGGTGTTGTGCGTGAGGCACAATGTGAAGAGGGTCGTGATGTTTCTGAGAGTGAAGTCGAGTTGGTTCCTCATCCAATTCTGATGTGTGCAACCGCAGTGTTGTCTCACGTACCAACAACGGTTTTATTGACCAAAAGGGAGGTCCACGTTCGGGATGCATTGATCACAGTGCGGAGCTCCAGGACATTGATGTGAAGGGGTATTTCTGCTGGTGACCATGTCCCCGAGCATGTCAGGTTGCCCTTGTGCGCTGTCCAGCCCAGATTCGACGCATCTGAACAGGACCAGAACCAGCTTAATGCACACACTCTCCCTCCCTCGAATTACACACCACCACAAGACGTCAGCGATTGGCAAGGCCTGAAGGCTGATGCGATCCTATCATGAGCATTACGTAGGGTCCAGGCTGTTCGATGAAACCAATGCAGCGGCATAGGCGGCGCCAAACCCGGGTCCGTGCCCTGGTAAAAAAATTTATCAGTTATCCAGTCGTTTGTTCAAAGGTTATTCAACTATTGAGCCGTTCGCTTCACGCACAGCATTAACCGCAATGGAACGGGATGCTGAACTAAAGACCGAGCTTTGCTGCACTTCACAATGTTGTAGTACGTATACGCTTTCCATCGTTGGTATTGTTTGCGAATTCGAGACATGACAGGTGCCAGCCAGACAATATCGTCATCCGGACGTAAATTGTATATTATGTCATAGACACAAAATATCTAAGCTATGAACCTTTCCAAATAAATTGTAGTAGCTGGATCTCATTTGGTATTATGTCACAACGACAATTTTGCTCGCTGCTATTTCTCGTCTTTGAATTATTGATATGAACACGAGGGATATTAGACGGTTGGGCCCCGTGCGTTTCTTTAGCAGAACAAGACTATTGTGTGCAAATTAATGTAAAATTGTGTCGACAGAAACGTTGTAGCTGAGTAAGTGCTTCCTTTAAATACTCAATGACATTTACAAACATGACATTTTATTAGTGACAGTGTAAATTTATATTCAAGAGCATTTTAACGTGCTGATAAAAATTGTTATTTTGGCTGTTTTTTGGGAATTTATTTTCTCTATGGTCTGGTGTTTTCTATTAGCTTGCGTGGTGGGTATTAAAACTATTAAGTCTAGCAGGATACAGTAGGCATTTCAGTTAACTGGCAAAGTGATAAAACAGCTAAGTTAACTATAAACGAGGTTATGTGACTGTATTCTTAGTGGACCGGGATCAGTAGTGGTTCTACCGTGGGGGGGGGACCCTTTTTAGAGGTCTACTGTTCCACGAATTACATAGATCGCAATACGTACATAAAGGAAAGGTCTTAACAATCACAAAGGTTCTCAAAAAAATCGTCTACCCCCCCCCCCAAACCCTCCAAACTAGCGCCACCTTCGTCGTTCGTTTGTCCAGGAATGGGTTTCGCCCTCCAAAAAAATCATCACGGAAAAGGACCCCCCCCCCCCCTGTCCTCTGAATGGTCTGATCAAAAAAATCGGACAGGTAGAATTGAGCTCTAGGAACTGAATGATGTGACTCGGTATCAGTCGTGACTTGGCGTGGTTGATGCTCAGACCCAGACATTGGCATGTCACAAAATTCGGTGTCCACGCCTAACAAGTCTTGTCCGAATTCCAAATTAGCCAATCGTCGAGATAGGCTACGCGTGTGTCCGGATTCCCCTTTGGTGAAGGAACCCCAGCACCGCCGTAAGGATGCTCGTAAAAACATGAGGGGCCGTGCACAACCTAACGGAAGTACTCGGCATTGGTAGGCAACTCCCTGGCACACAAACCGAAACAACTGTTGGATGGACTCCCGGAGTGGGATGTGGAGGTAGGCGTTCAATAGGTCGATTGAAGTCTTAAATTCTCCCCGTTGAATCGCCTCCCTCAATGACGTCAAAGTCTCCTATGTCTTGAAATGTCTGACGAGATAGAACTGTTAAGGCACCGAATATTGAAAATAAGTCTTGTACCTCCGTTGTTTTTTGTGTCACCCTGGGTTGATCCCAAAACTTGCTCTGCATCTGGATGTGTCTCGAAAACCCAAAGAAAATAAGCCAAGCCAACAATCCAAATCATTCAGCAGGCAATATTACAACAGGCAAAACTATCGAAATGACGGTCACCGACCACGGATTCGATCTTACCAAGACGAACAGTATTGCAACCAGGAGCCCTTCCGAGGGAGATCATCAAATTATGGCAGATGCGGTGGAAACAACTGCAGCTCAACTCCCAACCAGATGAATCGCTACCCCTCATCCGATCTTAAGGGAAAACTTGTAACAACCAATGACCTCTTAGTCGTAGGCCATCTTCGTTATTTCCTCCTGGCTTGACTGGAAATCTAGAAATGAGGGTGCATGAATTGCAAGCATTCGTCCTCGTCGGCCTTGGTGGCAGTATTTCCATTCGATGAGTTCCTTGCCATTGCTTCACGGAGACATCAGACAACCTTGACCAGCCATTACTTCAGATCTCTCACACCAACTATCCAAGCTGAGGTGCCTTTGATCCTTCGTTGTCGCTGGATCAACCGTACAAGGTATATAAACAAGAAATAATTGTTAGGTGTTGATGTAGTTTTGACTGTTTGCTGTGGGTGCTACATTGTACCCACTGCTGTTGGGACAAATTCAGCTAAAAGAGAGAATATTTTTGGGTAGGACAAAAAAATAAATTTTTCACAGTAAAATTTGTTTTTGTCGCCCAAAAATGCTTACTTATGCGAGTCCTCCGTCCTGCCCCATTACAACGCTTGGTGGATCCTTGATGGAAAGAATAGATCCCAACCTTTAAGAAAAGACTAAGCATGTCCATTTCGGGCTATAGAGCACTCACGTTTAATTCCCGAAAAACATTGTTAGTTCATACTGTGTGACTAGGCGAAAATCAAAATAAAGTTAATCAAAATAACGCCTATTTTCACATCTAAGACACTCATACAGTCTGGCAAATTTTCAACAACTCCCTCTTGTCCTTCATCAGGCCTCCAATTTTTGTATTCGACCAAACGAACAGAAGACAGAGTGTTTTGGATGTGAAAATGAGCGTTATTTTGATTGACGTTAATTTTACTTTGAATTTAAATTTGAATTTCGTAGCTATACCATTATCTCCTCAAGCCCGGAACAGGTTACGCGCCATTCCTTTCAGTGTCAGGTACGCGCATGATCGGCTTAACGAGTCTCTCACTGTCCCTATCTGCTGGCAAATTTTAGACAACTCCTTGTTGCCTTCATCAGTTCTCCAAAGAAAACTTGCCAGCAGTGGGAGTGTTTTGGATGTGAAAAGAGCATTATTTTGATTGACTTTAATTTTACTTTGAATTCTAATTTGAATTTCACCGCTGTACCATTATCTCCTCAAGCCCGGAACAGGTTACGCACCTTCCTTTCAGTGTCAGGTACCCGCATGATAGGCTTAACAAGTTTCACACTGCCCTATCTAATCCCGGGCATAAACTGACCGAATCCACCTCAGAGTGGTGTTCGGGTGCTTCGGGATGGACTCGCACGGGCTAGGTGGTTTGTGTTGGACCCCGCGGATTGAGGGGTAGCTGGTAAGGAAACTGATTGTTAGTAACAGTCGTACCTGCTAAAGGGGCATGGTTGCGAAAACTCTTGGAATCTGGACCCGGTGACTGTGGCGCAGTTAAAATGCCCGGTACCAAAGTACGAAAACTTGGTAGCACGAGGTGCGACCCCACTGGTGGTCTGGGAGACGGGTCCCACCTCCCCCAATCCCAACCAGTATCTGTGTCTGCAATCGTAGTGCAGGGCATTATCAGGCGTATCCTGATCCCTAGTGCCTGGGTGGCAAGTGGGCGGCTTAGTAGCCTAGAGCTTTTAAAGTCGCCTCAACCCCAACCAATCACATCGAAATGTCCCTATCTAATGTTTAAATGAGCGTAGGACAGTCCCTATCTTAATCATTAAAAACTTACGGTCGGTGTATATATATATTATATGTAGGTATATATGTACATCTTCTCCTCATGAAGTAGGAGGGCTAAAAATATGACAAAGGTGTCAAAAGACAGGTAATTAATCCGGATTTCGCGTAGGCGTATTTTCGTAGTTCTAGCAGGAACAACCTGCTAGGTAACATTTTTCCCCTCGAAAAAAGCGAAAAAAACCCTTTGGGCCATTGTTGAAACGAATTTTTCGAATTTGATTGTTAGTTTCGGAATATCACATCTTCCTGCTGTGCGGATGATCCACAATTGTTGCGCCACGTAGGAGGCGCGTGGTCCAGTAGTGTTGTCAGTAGGATTACGGCTGGCAATGCTAACAGCCGTCATTCAAGAATGAGACACCTGCAGCTCGCTAAGGGACGACTGTTGGAGTTGCATTTTGGAAATTTTAAATACAAACTACCTATTTAGCCTTACATTTAAATGAAATTACGTAAAGCTACGAAAAGATTAAGTAAGTAAAGAAATTTATTTCCATAAGAGGAAAATGGAAAACAGGAAGGGACTGTTAGGTTCCGCTAACACCTGTCCAGCATTAAAAGAATAATATTCATACATTAGATAAAAGAGAAATAAGATACATACAACCAATTATGTGACTAAAATAGGAGCAATTGTAATATACATAAAGACATTTTTAAAAATATTAAAAGCAAAAACATATTAAAAATATTTAAAAATATTAAAAACAAAGCATATTAAAAGCATTTTGAAAATATTAAAAAGAAAAGTATTAAAAACATTTAAAAATATTAAAAACATTTAAAAATATTAAAAACAAAAACATATTAAAAACATTTTAAAAATCTTGCAAGATCGGTCGTTTTAAGAAGTTGTCTAAAAATACGTAAGTTCGCAGAATCCACCACCTCCGATGATAAGCTGTTCCAGGGGTGCACCACACGATTGGAGAAAAAATATTTTCTACAGTCTCTTTTGATAGGCGCAACCATCAGTTTAAGTGCGTGTCCCCTAGTATAGCTATTGCCACGAACCACAAAGAGAAGCTTTGGGTCAAAATCAACAAATCCCCGTAGGATGGAGAATGTTAGGCATAAATCTGCGTGCAATCGCCGCAGCTCGAGAGACTCGAGACCCAGCTTACTAAGACGCATTGCATAAGGCAAATTGTAGTATCCCGGAAGATATTTCGTGAACGAACGCTGTACAGATTCAATATGTTTGATGTCTTTAAGATGATATGGAGACCAGACTGGGCTGGCATATTCGAGAATAGGCCGCACATAGGTTTTAAAGGCTTTAATTAGAGTAGGCACGTCACGAGAGATAAAGCATCTTCTCACCACAAAACTAATTCGTTTTGCCCTGCTAACTAGCTGATTACACTGATTTGAAAAACTAAGGTTTGATGAGAAGTAGACACCAAGATCCTTAATACTTTTCTCGGCCTTTAAGGCATGATTTTTATGTAAGTAAGCATGATTTCTATTATTATTACCAAGATGGAACACAAGACATTTGCTATCATTAATAGGGAGCTGCCACTTAACTGACCATTGGAAAATGGATTCCAGTGATGCCTGAAGCAGTGCATGGTCATTAGAATCAGTAATGGGTCGATACATCTTGATATCATCTGCGAATTTTGGCAATTTAACATTTATTGAGTTAGACGACAGGTCAGAAATGTAAGTAATAAACAATAATGGGCCCAATACTGATCCCTGTGGGACACCGCTGGTTACTGGTAAGGAAGAAGATATGGTGGTTCCCAATTTTACTGCTTGAGTTCTGTTCCTAAGAAAATCCTCAAGCCACTGAAAAATTTTTCCGCTGATACCCATGTTAGATAACTTTACTAGAAGTTTGGCATGTGTCACGGAATCAAAGGCTTTGGCGAAATCAATACATAAAACGTCAACAGGTTTACCGTCTTCCATTGAAAGCGTCCAGTCATTAAGACAGGTTAAGAGCTGAAGGGTCGTCGAACGACCTGGAAGAAAACGACCTGGAAGATCATCAGGCACATCAGGCTTATTTAAACAAAATATATTGATAACAAAAGGGTCAAAAATGTTTCCACGTTTGCATTTGTAAAACATCGACGTTCGATCAATAGTGTGTTCGATCAATAGTGTAGCTGGTGCTCTACTCAGCAATAATTCAGCCTAATAGCGGTAAAAACGAATAGTTTCTATAGGTACGATTTCGCCTTGCACGAAATCTTTTATATTAGCCAAAAAATTATAGGCGACATGTGGTTGCTGTTTCAAAGCATCACACGTAGCTGGGAAGGAGATGGGTTAAGTAAAAATTCTTAAAAAGGAAACCCATGTAAAGTCTGCAAAATTTATTTGAATAAAAAATAATCTATACCAAGAGCGGCACAAGAAGTATGAATGATAAAATTACCAAGCATTTTAGTTCAAGCATGCAGCAACTCGCGTGCTACAGCGTTGAACCGGCCTTGCAGCGGGGATGGATAAGGCTGCTTCAAGCCAAGGCCGACTGGGGAAGAAATCCCGTGTCTCGCCTCCTGGCTCATTGCCTGTTTAGGTGCATGTCAGAAAGGCGATAGCTTCTTCAAGCCAAGACCGACTGTGTACAAATCGCATGCCTAACCTCCTGGCTCAATAACAGTACAATCGCGTGGCGGAAAGGGAATGGCTTCTTCAAGCCAAGGCCGACTGGGCTACAAATCGCGTGCCTCGCCTCCTGGCTCATTGGCAGGTTACGCGCACGCCAGAAAGGGGATGGATTCATCAAGCTAAGTCCGACTGGATACGAATCGCATGTTTCGCCTTAAGAAGCGCACGTAACTCTTGGGTGGCCAGACCGTTGCCCGAAGCCTAACGTCTGCAAGGCTGTAAGGGTAGTTTTGCCGTGAATTTGTGAAACTGTGTCGTGGCGAAGATCAGCGTAGTAGCACCAGGGTATGATGGATGATGGTGTGTGGTCCTAGGTTCAATATGTATTACATGTACTTAAGTTGCTGTATTGTAGAGCGTTTGGCTATGGGCCATGGCTCCAATAAATTCATTATTCCCCGGCCCTTACGAAAAACACGTACTGCACTCAGATCATTTGCTTGATCGTGTTAGATATGGAATGTCCGTCATCAGCATAAGAGTTGCAGCATGAAAGCTCCTCGAGCGTAACGAGACGACGCGGAATGAGCGAGCGAAGCGAGCAACTCCGCTAGTCTAAGTTAAAAAGCTTCGACCCTATAACAAAAAACTAAAAAAAGCTTTCGCGCAAATAAGGGTGATATAATTTCAATAAGAGTTTGGGGTATATTACTTTTTCTTATCACTTGAACGTTATTGCTTCAAATTATGATTTTGATTTGTTGACGTTTAAGGAGTTATAGCCAAAAAACTGTTTCTACTTGCCGGCACAAAAATATCTACTACCTGTAAATTTCGTGCATTCAGTTCCTGGATGCACTCTCCTGGATGTTCCTGAAATCTCTCTTGAGGTTTTTTTCTGTCCTGATGCGCCCAGCTGCACAAACCCCACTGCATATGCGCAGCTCTCCTATAAAAGCTTTCAGCACGGGACGGCCGCCATATCTTTTCCTTAAGCTCCCGTCCAACACGATCGCTCCTTCGCTCTCTCCAAGACGACCCTTTGCCTCAAAGGTCAACACCCTACGCCAGTAGCCTTCACTTGAAGACCCTTTGCCCTCCATTCGACCCTTCGCCCCGAAGGCCTGCATCAAGCCGAAATAAGCCTTCATCAGAAGACCCTTCACCTCGCATCCTGTGCTTAAGGGACCTTCGGCTACTACATCATGGCTCGACCAGAGCATCCTGCGGCGTCGCATACTTTTCCTTCGCCACTGTCCAGCCCTCCACCTGAAGACCCTGAAGTTGTCGTTAGCCCGTATCCTTCGCCATCCCGACTTCTTCGTCTTCTGCAGCCCTGCTAAATTCTGCATGCACATCGCCTGCACACATCGCCTTGCGGACAGCGACACCCTTCGCCTCCTTCATCATGCTCACCTTCGGCATCAAGTAAACCTGTGGCCTTCTCAACCAGAGAACATGAACGGCACCAGCCCATTGGATCTGTCTTCTCATTCATCCCATCCTTCGGCAATTACATCTGGCACTCAGCAACTGTCTGCAAAGGTCATTCAAGCCTTAATAGACTGCGCCAATCGAGAATTCGATCACAAAGTCAAACCCTCCAAACCAGTGCCACCTTCATCGTCGTTCGTTTGTCCAGAAATGGGTTTCATACTCCAAAAACTCCTCACGGAAAAGGAAACACTCTCCGCCTCCCCCGGGGTCTCAGATTCAAAACGTCACCGGTCAAGCCTATTAATATTGATCCAATTTTTCGGCAACCACAAGTTCCGGCTCCTCGTCTGCCGTCACCCGGTTCCCCTTTCCAAAGACGGCTTCGACTCAGCATCCACCCTTGAAGAGTCTCGCTGACAGAACAACCCTCACGTCAACTTTGATCCTCATCCCCATGACTCTTTCGATGACTCATTTCAAGCCGACAACCAACCCTCTCCAATGTCGGTCACCCCGAAGGCAGAAAGGTGTGCGACGTGCGACTATGTCGCAGATAATCTGGCACAGTCGCAGACAAAACGTGCCGTTTTGACCAAATTTCTGCCGTTTCGCCAATTTTTGACCGATTTTGACATTCCAATACACCATTTCAATCGTTTCAACGAGACCTGTCCGTTGATGGAAGAGCCAGATCACTAGAATAAAGCACTGAAAAGTTATTCAGTAAAAACCAATAAATATGCACGTAGCCGTACGAAAAAACAGACAATTTTTCCCTGACAATTGATGTTGCAGACAGTGTCAGAAAATTCTGCTTTGGGGTCAGTCGCCACTCGCCATTTGGCGAATGGAAATCAGCCGTTGGCGACTTGGATTTTGCCAAAATGGCGACAAGCAATAGACAATGACACTGAAAGAGCTATATCTCGGGAACCGTACAAGGTATAAACGAATGGTTTGCGGCATTATGCTAAGATTTTTAAGGGCTACGTTACTGCTTTTACTTCAATGATACAGGGGTTAAAGAAAATTTTACAATTTCGGAAATGCATAAATTAGAAAAACCATGCATCGTGCAGAATGTATTTGGTATGTGGCGAGTAGAAATTGTGAAATGGCGACTGCTTTCTATGGTCAACTGGCCAAGTGGCGACTGCTACTGGATTGACATTCGAGAGGGTGACAACGATCCGACAGCCACTCCACTCTTCGACCTTCTTAAAGACAGTTGAAGCAATCTTCCCTGACCGATTCTGTTACAAGCCATCCTCTTCTGAACCAACCAAAAACAGAGGACTGAACACTGGCTTTGGATTTGGATTAAGGGCTAGTAACAACAGCCAACGTGCCAAAATTTGTCAGTCCACCACCTTACTCATAACACTCCTTCGCACCAGTGGATCTGCATGTGGGAAAGGTAAACCCCTCTTACTGGACAAGCAACCACCTCCCCCCAGACCAGGCCGTGAAACTTGGTCTTTTTCATGCTCGTGTTGATGGCACTGCGAACCCCCAGCACTTTGCAACTTATCAATAGCCTGAATTTCTGTCCGCCGAGACCAACCTGGACTTCGGAACAGCCCTCTACATACCCAAGAAAGCAGAAATTCCTACAGCTATCATCAAGGAAAATTACAAACTCCTTCGTTTGGGTCTAAGAGCAGCTTCTCAGGCTGACGTACTCGGTACTGCCATCAACGCTCTCTGTGAAAGATAGGTAGCCGAATCAAACCATCGCAAAGCCAAGCATCTTTATTATTTAATCATCGAACACTGCAAAAAGGCTTCTTTCTCCACATTCCACTCTTTCAACTGGCTCAACTTCAACTTCAACTTCAACGACTTCAACTTGTTCCTTCGGGACATCGCTCTTGGCACGGCTTCCAACCTCAACGGTTCCACGAAGCATGTCCTCCGTACCAGCCCATACATGAATCAGAAACCCTTTTCAGAGGACTCGTTCTAACCCTGGCTCCTCATCTTAACATTTCCCGGAAACCAAAGCCAGGTGCATCAAAGTCTCACTCAAATCCGATTCTATCAAAGCCTCCGGTCCTGAAGAACCAACACGCTGCCCAACAACCCAAGCATTCGAAGGTTACTCACCACTAGTTCCTACCACTCCTCCGAGTATTCCCGCTCCCATGACAACCAGCCATTTTGGGGAAACTAGTCCCATAACAACAATCAAAAACTCATCACCACTCCGGATAGGCGCAGCAGGTACTCCTGCCACCAACAGGAGCACGCCACACCATCAATGACACCATTTCTTGCTTTCAGGTAGGAGGCGACTTCGATATTTTCTCCCCGCCTTGCAAAAGCTTACAACAGACAAAACCATCCTCTCCATCATCTCCCTCGGTTTTTGGCCAACATTCCTCTCCAAATCTCGTCTCATTTCTCCACCTCCTTGGCTCTTTGCAACAAAACCTTCACTTGCTCTCACCCAGGAGATTGCAGCTCTTGGAAGCTGCAATTCGTCAATGTCGAAACCCTTTCAAGCTTGGATTCTACAGTTCAAGCCTCCTAAGACCGAAGAAATACGGAGGTGACAGAATGATTTTTAACTTGAAACCGCTCAATCACTTCATGGAAAATCATCACTTCAAAATGGAGACCCTGGAATCAATGCGACTATCGTTCAAGCCCAGTAGCTTGCACAGACATCCGAGACGGCAGGGGCAACTTTGAAAGGGCACGAAGAGGCTTACCATTTTTGGTCCCTTTCTTGGGCTTCCTCGCTTTCTTTTTGCAGGCCCTTTCCTCTCTCTGTGACAGCGTCTTTCAATGGAGAGAACCAAAATTCCCCCCCCCCCTCCACCCCGTGCACGCCACTGCTCAAGCCAACCGAGTCGACCATCTCCATCGATCTCGAAGATGCCCACCTACATGTTACTCTCCACCCATCCGTCCTCCACTTCTTCGGGTTCATGTGCAACAAAAAATTCTTCGAATTCCAATGCCTCCCTTTCGGACTAAATGCCACGCCAAGAATTTTCACACTGGTCCTTAAAACGATTCTAGGGTACCTTCACCAATGCCAGACCACTGGAAGTGCATTCTTAAACGATTGGCTCCTAAACAATGAAAACAACTCCTTGCGAACTAACAATACACGTTAAACCTTCTCAACTCTCTTGGATTCGGCATCAATCTCAAGAAATCATGACTAATGGCATCTTAACTCTTCACATTCCTCGGAGTTCAGTTCAACCTCTCTTCTGCAACCGTAATGCCCTCCGAAGAAAGACTCCACGACCTTCTCCTTCACTGTCAGTCTTTCCAAATGTCGTTGACTCACTCCCTGACGTCCCTGAACTCTCTAATAGGAAAAATGGACTCCATGGCACTTGGACTCTTGTCCCCTAATGGCAGATGGATGACTCGCACTTTCCATCACTATCGTATCGACACGTGGGGATGGATCATCTCATCTTCAAAGGCCACGAAACCAACCGACGACATGTTCCCTTTGGAAACCTTCCAATGATGATCAACACCCCACAACTTATTGCTGACCCGTCACACTCCCGAACCTACTCCAGACCTAGCCCTCCTGACGGACGCAACCTCCGACAGATGGGTGGCCCACATCCAACATCACGAAGCATCAGGAACTTGGCCTCTCAACACCTCCGACCCCACCAACGTGTTGGAGCTAAAATCCATCCACAACGCACTCCTTCATTTTCAGCACCTTGTTGCAGGCAAAATAGTCCAGATTCAGGCCGACAACACAACCACAGTCACCTACATTCGGAACGAAAGTGGAACCCGTTCTAGACAAGTTACATAAAAAATAACGTCAGACATGTTTCTTCTCAGCCAGACTTTGGATACGATGATCCTCCCACTTCCTATCCGAGAAAATCGGAATGTATAGCCGACACACTTTCCCGGAAGAAACCAACATCAGGGGAATGGACACTATAAAGAAGTCAATTTGTGAATATCTTTTCAAGACCTATGATCGACCTATCGCCACGAGGCACAATGCCAGACTTCCCCACTTCATCAGTCCGATTCCAGACGATGAAGCATTGTCGACATGCTGACATTCCCATGGAAGTAGGTACATGCCTACCTCTTCCCTACGTTCAAACTCCTTCCAACAGTCTTACAGAAGATCGAGCAGACTCAAGACCTCTTACTTCTGGTAGCACCCAACTGGCCTGCGTCTCCATGGTTCCCCCTACTTCTAAATCTACTCCTAACCAAGAAAACCGTCTTCCTAATAACACTCGCAGCAAGTGCCCGCTGTTCTGAAATACAAGCACTCTCCGCAGATCTTGCCTTTTGCATCTTTGGTCCAAACTTCACACGACTGTTACACTTCACCCAAGAACAGGATTCCGTGCAAAAACACACACCATCTGAACCACCAAAACCAATCACGTTCCCAGCCCTCTCCAACTTAACAGGAGACATACCTGAACGTCTACTTTGCACGATCCGAGCACTTCGGTTGTACCTCACCCGTACCCAACAAGAGGACATCCGCAGAGGCAGAAACCAACTCTTCTTATCAGTAGACTTCCAAACAGGGAAAACTTCGGCTGCAATCATCTTGCTGGATTAGGAAAACCATCGACGTCGCTTATGACAAGGCAAACTTGCAACAGGGAAAGATCAACAGCACACGAGGTCAGAGCTATCTCTACGTCATGGGCGCACCACAACGCCATCCCAATAGAAGAAATCCTACAGGCAGCTTTCTGGCGACACCCAACAACATTTACCTCCCACTACCTGAGGAACATGTCAAGAGAAGACAGAGGATTACACTGGCTGGGACCAATCGTCGCAGCCAGAACAGTGGTCAAGCCCCCTTAAGCACAATCAGAACGAAACAGAAGCAAGCCATCCCAGATGGAAACAAGCCACCCATAGAAGGAAGCAAGACCCACAAACAACGGTCCTTTTCAGGGCCACCAAACCCTACGAAAGAGATCCAAATTCCTGTTAACCACCATTATGTTCTGAATGAAGTGCACAATTTTCGAATTTTTTTGGGGGAAGCCAGCTTGCATCCCGGGGCGCCCCGTCAAATCGGTGCCACCACGTTTGACGAGGTCGGCTGATAATGCAAAATTATCAGGTTAATATGTTTTGGCAAAACAAGAAAAAACATTTTGCCGGCCCTCAACCTGGTTGGCTAAAAATGGTTTCTTTTTTGCCTAAAACAAACTTAACCAAGGGCCCGCCCTATCTCCCCTCTCGAGTCACCGCTTTGTATAGAGGAGGACTGCGTCGCGCAGGCGCAGTAGGAACATGCAAGCAGGCGGATACACACAACCGAAAAACCTCCAAGAAACATTCCATTGAGGACAATGTAATGCAAAATTATCAGGTTAAGTATCTTTTAGGCAAAAAAGAAACCATTTTTAGCCAGCCAGGCTGAGGGCCGGCAAAATGTTCTTTTTCATCTAAAAATAGTACGCTAATAAAATTCAAGGCCTAAAAAAATGCTAATTTTCAATGCATTTCAAGCCTTG
The DNA here is from genome assembly GCA_023313725.1 of Lithobius niger. Taxonomy (NCBI): domain Eukaryota; kingdom Metazoa; phylum Arthropoda; class Chilopoda; order Lithobiomorpha; family Lithobiidae; genus Lithobius; species Lithobius niger. Next base: position 32,190 of record JAHWFP010087248.1, read on the forward strand.
AATTTTTGGTTTGGAAATTTAAGGCTCTTCAAGGAATTCAAGGCCGTGTACGAACCCTGTCATTAGGGAAAGAGGAAGCATAAAACGGTATTTTGTAGTTTTTGCGTTTAGGAATCACAAACCCAACAGTGTTTTCCTTCAACAGAGCAACAACAACTACTTAACATGAAGAATTGTTGCTTTTCCTATTGCTAAATAAAGAGGTCAGCTGACTTCACAAAGACTGATGATGAAAACCTAGGCTTGTAAGGGCCAACAAAATGGGACCTTAGTCACCTCATTACTGGCTTTTTAGCGTTTCATCTCTTGTTGCTCGGAAAAATAAAATGGACCCAATTAGTTTTGACCAAAAAATGTTCTATCTCCCGAAACCAAAACAATGTGTTTTGGTCATTGAAGTCGTAATATCAAACACTGAGCTTTCTTTCTTTCGTCAAGATAATCCCACTCAGTGGCGTAACGTACAGGCAGGCTTGGTAAGCATTGCTTACGGGCCCCGGCAACTGGGGGCCCGCCGGGCGTCGAAATACAGACACGGACAATATAATTGAGATTTTTGCATTGAGAAAAACATGCCGAGAGTATCGCTTTAAGAGCCTTAAGTAGTGAACTAACTACGGTATGTTAATTTCATGTTCAAAGTGCAATATGTCATAAGCAAGTCCAAGTTCCCATTTAACAAATGTAATAATGTATAGCTACTAAGAAAAGCTTACAATAATTAGACAGTTAAGTAGACTAAAAAATACTTCACCGACATGTTTTTTTTTTAAATTTTGTCGAACATTATTGTTTGTTTACATTTCGAAGTATTTTTTTTGGGTTGAAAGTTGTTGGTTGTTCGAGTAACGTAAACCAAACCATGTACATTAAGTGTATCATTTGGACCAAGACAGTCGAAAAGGTCAAAGATTGTTTTCGGGGGGGGGGGGGGGGGGGTGAGCAATAAATGGGGGAGGGCCCGACCATACATTTTGCCTATGGGCCCAGAGACACTTTGTTACGCCACTGATCCCACTGACTAGGACTTCAAGTGTTAAATGAAACTCTTAATTGTTGTGTAGTAAGCACTTTTCAGATTATTCATTTAACCTTCCTACTGTTACTCGGTTGGATTAACTTGGCAAATAAGCTTGACATTTGATATCACGTCTTTAATTGACCCAAAACTTGGAAGAAATGCTTAAGTTTTCTTGACTGAACTACTGAAATTAACTAGTCACTCCCAAGATATCTACTAGAATAATGAAGTATCAAGTGGTAACAATATTGATTCAGAATCATTTCAGGTATTTGTAATCGTAGATCAAAGCATTAGCCTATTTAGAGGAGCATTTTTCGATTTGCAGGGGATAGACAAAGTAGCAGTGGTTTCAGTGAAGACTTGTCGCTTTGGTAATCCTGAAGTTTGCGTCTTCCGAACAGCACATTGCTTTTACCTAGCCTAGTCTTAAACCTCAGGGGTAGGAAAAAATTGGCGTCATGACGTGAGGGCAGATCCCAGAGGGAGTCGTCTAGACTTGTTCCGTTAGTGAGGTTGACAAAGTCGGCGAGATCTCACAGCAAATGACGACAGTTTAGAGAAGCTGTGTTGATTTTGGCGAAGTTCAGATGGCTGGTCAGCCCTGAAGAGTTTCAGATCGCCAGTAGTGAAGAGCGAGTGATTGGAAGAATTGTTGACATGGTCAAAAAGATTGGCGTTGGTGACATGTGGTGGTGTATCCGGCAAGTGTCATGTTGATGAAAAATGACACTTCCTTGTCATGTCTGAATTCTTGGTTTTGTCAATGAATTCGTGTTGGTGGATAGAGCCATATTCAGAGTCATAATTCGGAGAATTAATATATTGACCGCTCATTTTCACAAATAAGACTATGTCTACGTCTTGCAAATTTTCAATGGCAAAAACTCAAGGAAAGGGATTCGAACGAGAATAGGACAGCACATGGCCAATGTGAGGAATAAAAGAGACAACGGCACGCAGCTCACTGCATGAAATCAAAACATATCCCTCCCAAACCCTCCCAAACCTCAGCACCCCTTACCAGTCATCCGCCTAGCTACAACCGCAACTCACTTTCCTTGCTCATTCACGCAAATGCGGACTCGCTTGCAAATAAACTCGACGAGCTCGAGTCACTACTTCACTCCCATCAGCCAGCCTTCGTCTTCATAACCGAGGCAAAATCTAAAACTACTAATAACTTTATGGACATTGAAGCCATCAAAATACCCGATTACAGCACTGTTTTTAACTCGCTTAAAAACCAGACTAGGGGGATTGTGGGTTTTATTAAATGCAACATGAGCCACACTATTGTGAAACCTCCTGTGGACTTCGACGATCTCCTTCTGGTGGAAATTGAAACTCCTGATTCTTCGGCAGATGTAACGTGATCAGTTTTTTTGTTTCTTTTTTGGGACGGAAGGAGGCAAATGGAGGTACACTGTTCTGGTTTTGCGATCTTCGTTTCGGAATGAAGACTTTGCAAGTGTCATTTTGTTCACTGGTCTGAGGAAACGTTAGAACAACCGGATATGAGTTCTCTTCTCTCAATACGTCAATGGATGAGGTCTGAGGAAGTGCTGGTCAACCCTCTTCTCTTCTCCCAAAAAATGATGGAGGGGGAAGAGGGGAGGGAGCGAGGAAAATATCGCTTTTTTTTTTCTTTAAACAATCTGTTAGGAGTCTAGTTTATGTATTTTATAGTGGTTAAGCTACAACTCGGATTATTAGGTTTATAAGTGTTAAATAAATACACAGCTACAATCCCGCACTGGTCAAAAGCTACAACTTCGGTCATTCATAAACGTATATATATATATATATATATACAAAGCTACAAGTATTTAAATCTACGGAAAGAAAACCTCCACCAAAACTAATCCCACGGCTACAAGATTAAATAGAAGTTGGATGTTTATTAAATATATAAAAAATAAATAAATAAAAAAACTACAAGTATTAAATCTACGGAAAGAAAACCACCACCAAAAACTAATCCCACAGCTACAAGATTAAATGCCACCGAAATGAATGTATGAATCCAGTCTACACTTTATGTGTTTTTTTATTACCCATTTCTCAAATGCGAAGACGAGGGAAAAAAAACGTAATCGAGGAAGGAAAAAGATTTGGTCAGTTCGCTAGTAGGTCGCGATGCCCCCCCCCCCTCCCTTGATGGGGATGAGGGATAGGGGAAAAAATATGTAGCTGAGGGGGTGCTATTAACAATTTGAAAGGTCGGGTCTGTAGAAAGTGAACGTTGTCCGAGAAAAAAGGTAATAAGGAAGGACGGTGTAGCAATGCCCCGTATTTTTTTACCCTACGAGGCAGAGGCATGAAAGAAATACGTTGTTAGTAAGTGCAGGGCAGGGCGTAATTTATTTCGTTCGCAACAAGGTTAGATATGAACCTCGTAAGATGTAATTGTAATGTCTAAGGGTCGGAAAATTTATACAAATTAAATCACCGCTACGAAAACTAACTGTCATGCAGAACTGTTGACAAAATTTCGAATGTTTTAACGTGATAAATCCCTTTTCTTCCAAGGGCAATACGCATAGAGGCGCTAATGGGTCGAGCGAATAACTCGATAGATCATCATTGTTGACCAAAACATCATTAAATTTTTCGTCCAGTAAAATTTCCACAAATGCTTTTAGTTTATTTACACCCTCCCCTCTACTCCCCGAAGAAAGATGAATAGGCGAATGGCTGCTTTGTAAACTCTCACGTCTAAATCTGCCATGTAGTTCATAATAAGAGGTTCCATTTCTACAAAAAAAAAAAGAAAACAGATGGTTAATATCCCCACGGGGTGTCGTAACAGTTAGGCAGAATACGTCGTTTGTCCGGCACTAATCTGTACCTTTTTTTTTTGTTGAGTCGTTAGTATCGTGTGCTTATACCTCACGATTTTTTGGGGGTCAGTAATCACCACTTCGCGGTTTTTGTTACGCAAATCGTTTAAAACCATGTCTTTCATGACGTCAAAATTGAGTAGTTTGCTTGCATCGAACGTTAAAGGGAAGCCACGAATTTTTGTCACAGTATCGTATTTCTTCTCGTTGCAGTTGAAGAACTTGAAGGAGTAGTTTTTCGATCCACCGCTGACAAACTCTACAATGTGAGACTCGGCACCTTCTAATTCGCTGGACATGTCTCCTAATTTATTAGAGATGGGGAAGGGAGGGGGGACGTCTTTATCGATGGAGTAAACCGTCGCGTCGGTGTCGACGTAGCAGAGTGATTTTTGCGGAATTTGACGCATAGCATCCAGCAATTTCAATCTTCCGTACGCCGTTACGAAACTGCAGAGTATGACGTTGACGTTTGCAGACCCTTCGCTCAAGGCGGCGTTGTTTCTGTAGCGGAAAGACATCAAGTTTTCGTTGATAAAATCCAGAGACGAAATTTCGTATTTATCGCTCAATAAAAATGCGTAAAATTCACGCAGCGTCTTGCAGTATTTTGTACTTAATTTGTTGGATTTTTGCGATAATTTTCCGTGCAAACTGTTTAGAAAAAGTTTACTGGTGAGACGCCCCCCTGGGTTAGGCTTTATTCGCGCAATGTCTAAAACGATATCTTCCTCCTCTTTCACGTGTGTGACGTAAGCTGATTTCTGCTCGTCCGAAACACAGTCGCGCAGAAACCCCGTCGACTCGTACTTGTAAGCCATGAATTTCTTCACGTAGGCGCTGAACAGTCCGTGCTGGTCGGTATTTGCAACATACTGGGAAGATTCGGGGAAATTCCAAGCTTTGTGGATTTTAAGTACGACGTACCCGTCGGCGACTGCTCTCTGTAATTCTACACTGGGCCACACGCCGATCAATTTCCTTTCGTCGATACTGTGCTTACATTCTTCAGATCGCTGGATGCAACAACTTTTGCACAGAGTGAAATAAAGTTTCTTTTCTATTCTGAAGGGAAGAGTGGGGACGAACAGTCCTCTCGGCGGTAAAATGGTGCAGGCAATCAGGCCGAATAAAGGTGCGATATCATTACTCTGAAAAGAAGTTATAATTTCGCAGTCTCCAACTGGATACTGGCCTACTTCCATGCAGTGTGGGTACAGACTGTTGAAATCGTCGTAACGAATGTAATCTGCTTTCGTGTAGTGAGAGTACGTCTCTACACGCCCTCCGTAAAACCCTTGGGAGGGGGTGATCTCCTCCCCCTCGAAATCGTCGTGTTTTTTTTACAAAATCACTCAGGCGCTGATCGAGTTTCATTTCTTTTTGGAAATAACATTCCCATTTCTCGACTAATTGACATCCCGTCAAAGTTTTAAGGGTAATACTTCGCGCGACCGTTTTCTGGTAGGCTTCTTCTACGGTTAAATTGGAAAAAGGTACTTTAGCAGTCCTGTCAATCACGCAACCATGACCGTGGACCATACACCCGTAAAATTCGAATATGATTCGTTCTTCCACGCAGAAACCATCAAGAGAGAATTTATTCAAGGCACGACACTCTCCCCCGTTTTTAGCGTGTTGTATTTTAATATTGCGGCGCGCGGCTTCATATTCCAACCATAGGATGGACTGTTTGGAGAAAGCTCTAGCGGGTTTCTGGACGAGCGGGTCTATGATGGCGATTGTTTTAGGCAATAAAAACATCATTCTGTAAATACGCAGGGCTAGGGCCGGCAGCGTGCACGTTTCGTGGAAGGATTCTATGGGGGCGATATTTCTAACCAATTCTCTGTATTTCAAGAAAGAGGATCCGAGCACGATGACGTCATTAATACCGTATTTCTCAAGTTCCTGCTGAAAATCCCACACGATGCCGGTTTGCTTTTCGTGCCACGAAATCAGTTCGTCACGATCTTTAGGCTTCAAGAACTCAGGGCTGAAATAGTCCAAGGCGGGAAGAGGTCCTCGATAATCGTAATTCTCAGGGATATTAAACTTGAAGGAGAAATGGCCCTCTAACACGACGTCGGGATCGCAGCCTAAACTTGCCGGCAAGGCTCTTAGCGAAAGAGGCATGTACAAGAACGAATCTCTGAATGTCAATCCTTCTATCGTCATGGAAAACAAACGGCCGCCATTTTGAATTAATTTCGACGGTTTAATGCCTTCGTTTAAAGCGTAATTTAACACTAGATGGCCGTTAAATTTCGAAAAGTAATGCGCTATACATACAGTCTTGGATCTGTGATGGAAAGTCTGAAACAGATGTTTGCAGAAATTGTTCAAAGTTTTGTCACCGTCGTTAAAGGATCTCACCCTCCAACCGCAGTATTCGCACTCTGGTACTTCGAAGGGATCTGATGCGAGCACAGTTCGCACATTACCAACAGGCTGGCGAAATTAACGACGTGTTCGTACTTGTCTTCGGTGAAAAATTTGTCTTGTCTCGTTTCAAAATCGAAGAAAATCCACTGATAGAACGTGTCTTTTTTTTTAGGTTTAGCGGACGGGGGCGTCGAGGGGGGAGGGAGGGGGATAGGCAGCATGAAACACGTGTGGTTCGAAGGCATTTACCCGCAGTTTTTACAGTCCCGCAAACCGCATTTGTGTTTGCTATCCTGTTTGGTACTTGGAGTTACATTTAATACGCACTTCTCGCAAGCCTGTACTCGATCGCAAAGGGGGAGGCGAAAAGGTGGCTGGATCGTTTTGTGATTTTGGAAGCATCTTTCGAACTTGAATAAACGCCGGCAGTCGTTACACAATTTCCACAGCACCAATCCGCAATCGCGTTTAGTGTTGTGACATTGTCGGCAGCGAACGCTTCTGCAAAAATGATTTTTCTTGTTGTTGTTGTAAGCTTTCAAACAATCGAAACAGAAATGTTTAGCTTTAAAAATCAAGTGAGGTTTCAGAATACCGTAAAAGTGCTCTTCGTGCAATAATAGCATGATTTTCCGTTTGGAAGCTGGCCCGCTGAAAACGACGGTCATTTCGTTTTGAACTTTCTGAAAAACGATAATGTGGTAGTTTTTAAGGTATTTTTGGAACCGTTTTACTTCTTCAATTCCAGACGGTTTAGCATACTGGACGTTCGCCTGTCCATGGAGTTTGAGTGTTTTAGCGAACTGAACTGTTGAATTTGTAGATACACGTTTGAACTCTTTCTCGTTTTTGTAGCGAGCTAAAATCGTGACGATGCACCTGGCCAGACATACAGGGTCATTTGGATTCGATACTGTAATAACGGAGCGTTTATTTTTTAACCATTTCTTAAAATTCCAAACTGAAACCGAATCCGCCATTCCGCCCGTATCCATTTTGACGTGGGATAGAGTTAAGTCGAAACTCGAGTATATGGAAAGGTTTTTGTCACTCTGCGATAAACGCAAAATCAACGCAAGGATTTGTTCGTGGGAGAAATCTCTCCTTAATTGAAAGGGCAAAAATAAATCGGACGAGTATTCGCCAGCCATTAACGTGATGCCAACATAATCGGTAGGAGCTACATTTTTCAGTGGAGTTTCGAAAATTACTCTGAACAAATGGTCGATTAATTCGGCGGGAGTTAATTGATATTTCGTCAACAATGACACACTAGGGGGAGCGATACTGACCTTAATGCTTTGCTGTTCAGTTTTAAACCTAACGGAATTCTTTTTCGTCATTTTTGTAATGGCTATTAATTTTGCTAGCTCATCGTCTAAATCTTC
>JAHWFP010087252.1:277-10656 GCA_023313725.1 Lithobius niger
GACCTCGCTGTCTTCTTTAGTATCGGTACATTCCTGTTACAAACTTTGAGGAACTGTCATTTTTCGGTAAAGTGTAGCCTGTATTTGCCTTTTGTTTTGCAACATTTGATTTTTTACCCCTAAATTACTATTACTCTAAAGGAAAGAGAAAAACAAGACAGGCATTGAAAATCATACACACTCCGATTTGTGTAGATTTATTAATGCTGCCTGAAAGATAAGACATCAATAAGTGCTAAAATCATGCATTTTTTATTTATTTAGTTTTATTTTTTTATTAAAAATTAATTTCTTTGAGCCCTAAGTCAGCCGAAGCAACTTAATGCTTGTATGGCTGAACCGGCTCAATTTTGAACATTACCAGACTTTTAGAGAAGAAGAAATATCTGGTAAATATCTGGTACGAATCATTACTTATACAGACAATTCCGTTTGACAACGATATAAACAAACAAAAGAAAAAAAAATTATCGCGATTCGCACTGCGGACGCACGAACAATAGAAATAAGAATCAAGAGTGGAATCTCGGTAATCTGTGGCGACACGCACACAAACAAACAAACAAATATTATGATCTTAGTTCTATAGATTTACAAAAATGTTTTACAACTCTGTTGTTGGCGTTTTGTTGAACTACTGCAGACAAGCATGCTGTGCTGTAAACTATAGCGTTTAGTGTGGTGTATAACGCAGTATTGTTTGTGAACCCTTCCTGACGTTACGAAAATCGGAACCTTCGCGATTTGCTACTGGGTTTTGTAGTTCGTAAATAGTTTTTTATTAACCGACAGCAGATTGATCGTTTCACCTTTGATGTTGTTATTTCGCTTCGTGTGCGCGAAACAATAATGAAACAGCAACAAGAACACCAACAGTCAACTAGCGCTTATCTTGATGCTGGTTGTGCATCTTGGGTCTTCCAAACGAAAGGCTTGCAATGCGCCAAGTTTTAAAGTTATTTGCCTATATTTATTAACGTTACCAGAAAGATATTATGTAAATGATTACTAAAATCCTGCAATTGTTCGAAATTTGCAAATATGTTTTTGTTCAATAATTTAGCCTAGAAAAAAAAACGGATTATGTCCTTTTCAATTTTTAAGGTTGTCTTGGAATTTATGTGAGGTGGTAGGTAAATTCATGTTTTTTTTTGATAAAACTGAAATTTCACTTTCTTATGTAGACCACAATGTTCAAGAAAAAAGTACCTTTTTTTAAGTCAGTGCCGATGATGAAAAGATGATAGCGGAAGTGACACATGACTGCGCGTGGTTGTTGTAAGGCAGGCCGGATGTTGCTTTAAAAGAACATTTTTCCCAGCGCCATTTTTCTCGATCCTTCACATCAAGTACAGACCCCAAAGTTTAAGTTACTTACCGCTAGTCAATCCCTAGCTAAAAATCCGTTAAAAAATGTGTCGTCAAGGCGGTTTTCTGTTGAATATTGGTAACTTTATTTACTGTCTTCTGCACGTATATGATCCTTAGTGCATTCGCAGTTCATCTGCTAGGCCAGATGTCGTTCCCGTGATGACGAGAAGACGAGGGTGAAACTGACACATGACTGCGCGTGGTTGATATAAGGCAGGCCGAATGTTGCTGTAAAATTTCTCCCATTTTTCTCGATCCTTCACATCAAGTACAGCCCCCAAAATTTCAATTACTTACCACTAGTCAATCCCTACCTAAAAATACGTTTTAAAATGTGTCGTCAAGGAGATATTCTGTTGAATACTGGTAACTTTATTTACTGCGTTCAGCACGTATATGATCCTTTGTGCACCTACAATTGGCATGAAGTTACATTGTTTCCGGTTGTGACGCCACAGTTTTTGCGTCATGGTGTCACGTGGCTAACAATACGTCTGCTAGGCCAGATGTCGTTCACGTGATCACGAGAAGACGAGGGCGGAAGTGACGCTGCTGTATTACTTCCTGAATCTCGCAATGGCAGCACGCGGACACATGACTGCACATGGCTGTTATAAGGCAGGCCGGATGTTGCTTTAATTTATAATAATTTCCACTTTAAAGAATTTTGATGATTCAACTAATTAATCTTAACGCATATATTTCGTTTTTAATGAATTATATGATTGTTTTTATACAACTACGATAATAAAGCATGTCTATTGTCTACATCAACCAGGAAATGGCCTACAGCTGTATTTTGTGTGCACTGTTGACGAATTACACCCACAAATCGTCAACAGGGCGTAATAAAATAGGTGCTAGACGGTCATTTTTTTACGTAGACAAATCTTACTACATCGTCGGGTAAACTAATTATTACCTACGTTTTATTCAAGCCTAAATATATCCATAAGCCTACATAACTAAATATAATAATTAGATGAAAATCCGGATTTATTACAAGTTTTTATCGGCATAAGAAAAATATCTGTAGGACGGTCACTGTTTGCCATATGCCTGATTTACTATGCTCGTAGCAGGGCATCCAGTCTCGGGATCCCGAATCCTGGGATACCCGGGTTCCTGACCATTTTTAGTCCCGAAAATCCAAGGATTGTAGCTGCCTAAGCCCGGGATTTTTGGGATTAAAAATGAATTAAATTCGTGTAAAATGCGTTGTAAATTTATAGTTTTTTCGTGTATTTTAGTGTTACACTAATACAATTATGAAATTGTATATTAACTACTTTATGGCGTCTGGTTTCAGCACTACTATCTAGTAATGTTAGTGGTAATAACTCACACAGGTTCGCTGAATTGCACTGTCCTCATGCGGCAACTGCTCACACGTTAACCAAGTCAGAGTTGGGTTTTACATGGAACCGAACCCTGTTTACCACATTGGTGATAGGATGGGATGGTTTTAATTTCATTTAAAAGTAAAAAATTAGTTTCATGCTCTACGTTTTGGCCATACGAGACGCTTACGAAGGGTATGCCCATGGGCAAAGAAACATGTAAACGTAAGCTTTTAAATTTGAAATGTAACGAAGCCTAACGAGTTAAAAAGAGAAAAATGTTTTACCCTGTATGCTGAGCTATGAAGAGCTGTTACAGGGTTTATGAGTTGGAATCTTAGCATTGGATTCTGCAGGTCCCTGTAACGGCAGGCTATGTGACGTTCTTCGAAGCCAGGGACTGAAGCCCGAGAGTTTGAGGACTAACGTGAGTAATTCTACACTGGGAACAATCTAACCTGTATCCAGCATAGAATTACGCAATCGATTCTTTGGAAAGGCGCAGGATTAGGTTTCTTCATTAATTTTAGTCGTGCTGGCACAGGGGCACCGAAAATTTGTTAGGCTAACGTTAATTAAATTTAAACGTGCAGCTCATGTGTACCGTCGAGTAAAATGTTTGAAATTTCTAGTGTTTAAATGCGGTTTGTATTAAATGGTACAATTTGAAATTCTATTTCTTAAATGCAGAACGTTTCCATTTAAAAACGTTAAAAGCGTAACAAGGTTTAACCTGTCAAAAGGGATTAAATTAAATTTAAAAAAGTTGTTGAGTTAAAACAGTTAAAAAAGGTTTAAAACAAAATGAATTCAAGACGATGTTTGTTGGCTTGTGTTAAAAACGACAGTGAAAATTAGTGAAATTCCTAGGCTAATTGAGCCTTATTGGTAGAAGTTACATGCACAGTTTCTTGTTAAAATTGTGTACCGCAATTAAATTTAAACCTAGTTTGTGTAAAAAATTGCAAAACTAGAAAATGTTAGCCATCTAGTAGTTCAGGTATGGTGAGGTTATGCGTAGTTGTAAATATATAATTCGTTACATTACTCCTTGGATTAGTTGACTAGTCGAAATGTTATCCGTGTAGTGTTTTAAAGCTTGCTATGTGTGCCTCATAATTAATTGGGGTAACAACGGAAATCTTAGTCCTAGTCAAGCTGAAATTGTGGCTTGTGATTTGTGTGAACATAGGCATTGCCACTACGAGTGACCGGTTATGATTATTAAAACCAGTTTAAACAGGTTTATTTATTAATTGCTATTAGCGACAGACTAAAAGTGACCTAGCTAGTCACGCAAGGACTTTGTAAACGTTCCTTGTTATGTGAATTGCAGTGTGAATAAGCAAATGCTGGTAACATGAAGTGAAAATTAAAATTCTTCACATTTAATAGGCCTAGTTAAATTTAAATGGGGTGAGACCGTTTGAATACAAGCAAATTGATCAACTCCTTTAATTTAGCTAGTTACTCAGTCTAGTCTTTTTCCTGTTGCTCGGCGCAACAAAGGCTGAACTGATTTCTGGAATTTATGGATTTGGAATCAGTGAGCGTTTCCTTATGCACTTGACTTTGAATAAAGTTAAAGTTAAGTTCAATGCGAACGCCGCCGGTTCATGCTATCATAGTAACCATGGCGCCGACTATTATATTAGGAAGCTTGAATAATTTGACTCAAGTATCGAAACTTGGCCAGTGTACTTGTGGTGCGTTGAATTATTTTTCTGCGTATGAAGTGCCTGATGAGAAACAAGTAGCTTTACTACTAATAAGTATTGGTGCTAAAACGTACGGGTTGCTCTGCAATTTGTGTGCACCCAGTGCACCTAAGACTAAAACTCCTATTGAGATGAAGACTCTATTGACAGGTTCTTTCAGTCCAATTCCAAACTTTCTGTGTGAAGTGTTCATTTCAAAAGAGGGGGCAGGCTTCGAGCGAATCAATTTCTGATTATATTACAGAGTTAAAGAGGTTTACCCTCCACTGTAATTATTATCCGAATGATGGAGCCAAGCTGGTGACAATGCAGAGTGACCGTTTCATGGCCGGGATTTTTAATCCGGAGACACTTAAGGCACTTTTGGTGCTGGATCCAGCTAGGGTGACATTTGACTCTGTTTGTAAGTTTGTGCTTTCCCAGGAACTTTCAAAATAGAATGTAACTCAGTTTCAGGCGTCGCCAGTGCATTCAGTGCAAAATAAGCGTCCTTTTAAAGCTAAAGGTAAAACGTTTTACAACAATGCTAATAAACGCTTCTGTTGGGGCCAAGAAAACGTTGGAATGGCAAGTAAACTTCGGTGAACTTAATATATTTTGATATTGGTGTTCACTAGATAACCACATGAAAGCAGTCTGCAGGTTTAAAAAACATAAAAGCTCTATTGCTCATACTGCGTGAATTTGGGACACTTAAGTTGCATCTGCAGGTGTGGCAAGCCTGCAGAAACCCCAATTTCTCATAAACCCCGAAAGGTACAAACTGCTGATAAAAAGAAATATCATAAATCCTCAAGTAAAAAAGCACATGTTGATGAGTCGTCTAATCCGACTTGAACAGTTCTGAATGCAGTGAAGGCGAGGAGAGATTTACTCAGTCACTGCAGATGTGCTCAGTGCAAATTGGGTGGTTTATTACCAGTTAAATGGATATGAAAATCCATTTGAAATTAATTCTGGATCAGACTCAACCTTAATTCCAGCTAGTTGGCTAACACATTATTTCAGTGGTCTAAAGCTTATACTGACTAGAATTACTTTGAAGGGCTATGGCGGCGCTATTATTAAGCCATTAGGTGCTATCACGCTTAACGTTGTGTACAGCGGGAAAATTGAAGTCTAGGGCACAGATGGATGCATAAATTCGTTTGCACGTCATTCAGTTTTATGTTGAGCCCATACATGATTTGGAATTTTCAGAGGATTTAATAGAAGATATATATTTTGTCTTTGGTGAGGAGGTATTAAAACGTTTTCCGAAGCTGTTTTCACCAGGGGTAGGAAACCTTAAGGACTATAAAGCTAAGATTAAACACAAACCCGATGCAGTTCCTAAATACTGCAAGGCCCGACCTATACCCTAGGTTATCAGAGGAAAAAGTTGAGGCGGAAATCGACTCTTTGGTCCAGGAGGGTGTCCTAAAACCAGTGGATTGTTGTACCTGGGCGACCCCCGTAGTGCTTGTGTTTAAGCCAAACGTGATGTTCGTTTTGTACGGGATTATTCTGGCACAGTCAATACACAGCTAGCTATAGAATACCATCCCGTACCAAGAGCGGAAGGTTTCTTTTCGAAACTAGCAAGTTGTGAAACGTTTTAGATTATGGATCTTTTGGATGCTTTTCTGTAGGTAGAACTAGATGGCAAGGCAAAGCACCGTTGACAATTAATACGTACAAAGGCATGTTTCAGTTTTAGAAACTCCTGTTTGGAATCACGTTTTGTAACTCCCGGACTGAAATCTTCCAAAAGTGAATAGAACATGTTCTTAGGGAGATGCCTAGGGCTGATCCGTTTGTGGACGATATTCTGGCTGCTGGGAACGGAAAGAAGCAGGATGTAACTTTGTTCCAAGTCTTAGAAACTTTGCAGGAAAGCAGGTGGAAACTTAAGAAAGCAAAACGCCAACTCTCTAAAAGTAAGATGAAATATCTCAGATTTCAATTAGATCGAAATGGTGTTTCTAATTTGCCTGAAGTTTTGGATGCGATTAAGCTCGCACCAGAGCCTCGTAACAATCAAGAAATAAAATCAAACTTAGGCTTTATGAAACATTTCGGCAAATTTGTTCCAAATTTGGCGACCATATTGGCTTCATTAAACCAATTATTGTCTCCAACTAATGCCTGGAAATGGAGTAGTGAGTGTTCGGGTGCAGTCCAAAAGGCTACGACAGCGTTTCTAAATTCTAAGTGCTGGTGCACTGTTACCCAAAGTTACCTATAAAGCTCGTTTGTGATGCATATTCCGTAGGGACCGGAGGGTTGATAGTTCATACCTTCCCAATTGGCGAAGATAGGCTTGTCGCTTTTGTTTCTCGGTCTCTGAGTAAGCCAGAGCTACCCTACGCCTATTTCGACCGAGAGGCACTTTTGATAGTGTTCGGGGTCAAATGCTCCCATCAGTATTCGTTTGGAAGAAGGTTCATTTTGCAGACTGATCAACAGGCTTTGCTCTGAGTGTTCGGGAGCAAGGTGTCTATCCCAGCCATGGCCGCCGCACGTATTAAGCGATGGGCCCTATTTTTAAATAGGTAAAACTTCGAACTTCAGTACATCCCTGGCAGACTTAATTTGACAGCCGATTATTTTATCGAGGATACAATGCCTCATGAACTGCCATGCAAGCAAGCAAATCCTTCTTGGAGAGCAACGAATTTGCAAACTGTTGAAAAATTTCCCCATTTGGCAGACTAGACTGAGCGTATAATGCTGAAAGTTAAGTTGCTGACAACAATTTATCGATACACAGTTAACAGTTGTCTGGAAAAAATTGAAAGTGCGTAATTAAAACCCTATTTAAATCATAGGAATGAGTAATCTGTTAATGGTAATGCCTTGTTTTGCGGATGCCGTTTGATAATTCCCGAGGTTTTGCATCCACAAGTGCTTGAGGAGCTCCATCTAGGCCACTGCGGCATAGTTACGATAAAGGCTTTTGCTCGCTCACGAGTTTGGTCACGGTAAATTGATAGAACACTCAAGAAACTGGTAAATAAATGCAATCATGTCAAATTGACCGTGATGTTACTGCTACACCTAAAAAGCACGTGTGAAAGAGGTCTTCAAAACCGTGGTCTAGCATATATCTGGATGTCAATTTGTGGACTGTTTTTTTTTTGGAAAAATGTATATGGTTATTATTGATGCCCACTCGAAGTTCCCCTTCTTGTACGAAATGAAGACAAATGCTAGTGTAGCTGTTATTCGTATTTTGCGTAACTTATTTGCTACCTATGGTTCCGAATTCGAGAATTATTTTCTCGAATGCAGCATACATAATATTACGTCTGTGCCTTAGAAGCCAACGCAAAATATTTTGGCAGATAACCTACTGCATAGTTTAAAACGAAGTATAAAAGCTAAAGGAACACAAGATCTAACTTTCGCATTAGCGCTTACAAATTTGCTTATACAAGTGTGCAATATTCCACACTGTACCACTGGTGTAACTCTAAGTAAATCGTTTCTACAAAGATATATAAGAACTAGATTAAGGCTAATGGTACCAACTACCACAGACAAATGTGCACTATGTCAAGATTGGCAACTGAAGACTATTGCCAATAAAGCTGAATTCACTTACAGTGTAGGAGTTTGTACTGACAACCGACCTAATTCTGAGCATAAATGGGTGTCGGTGCAAGTTACAAAATGCATTTCTGGAACTGAATACCAAGTAGCTATGGAAGACGGACTTTGTTGGAGGAAGTTGAGTTGTCAGCTGTGCATGCACGAGGCTGATACATCCGGTTTCAAGAACTTTTCTTCTACTTCCTCGGATATGCAACACTGGCAAGGTAGTCCCATTTATGAAGTGTAACTTCACGAGATTGAAACGTGCATGCTGTGGGCGTTGAGGCACCAATGTTCACCTACCGTTCCAATGTTTTTCTCCAGAGTGTACGTCTAATAATGTTTCTCCACGGAAAACACCCAGTGAAACTCTAGTCAAAACATCAAATAAGCCAATATCGTCAGGTGGTTACCATTAGGATTTCCACCACTTCTTACTCCGCCTTAAGTTTCGCAAACAAAACTGTCTGTGATCCAGGGACAATTGAGTGGTCCTGTCGTGGTTGCTCCTATGCCAGTTATGGGGGGGGGGGGGGCCGGACCCTCTGGACCAAAAGCTAGAAAGTCCCATGGATGTATTAAAAAAAATTGGAGTGATTGAATCTCAAAAGTGTTCTCGGTATGAAACCACTTTGTTTGCAGTCCAAAACTGCTTGGTGTTGTGTGGGGCAGCCAACTTGTTAAGATTTTGTTTTCTCTTTGTGGTTTTATGTTTTTTTTTTCTGTTTACTGTTGGTCAAAAGAAAAGTAATGAAATCTTTATGGTTTCGATAATTTAAGTAAAAAAGGCTGAAATTACGAAAAAATATGTATGTTAGCATAGTTATGATCACTATTTTTGGTTGATTAAAACAATTTTGGTATTGATAATAAAGGAAAAACTATGGTTGGTTAAAATATCAATTTGGAAAATTATTTTGAAACTAAGAAGGGGGAAATAGAAACAGTTTAGGGATATAACTTTACTAATTGCTAAATGACAACACAGTGTAAATATTGTTTTTAGTGTGTACATTAGAAATTTGGAATTCTGTAAATATGAATGTGTTATTAAAGTTAAGTAGGGGAGGATTTAGTGCCTGGCTACAGAAACAACTACTCAATGTGATTAGTTGTATTAACGTGGACAGATTCGCTGTGTGTATTTTCTGTAACTAACCAATCAGTGTATTGATTACGTATGCACCACTTCTATGGTGCATACCGATATGATGTAATAAATAACCGGTTTTTCAAAATCACTGGTCATTATGACCCTAGGCACTAGTTTGCAGCTTATAAAAACGAATTCATCCCAAAAAATCAACAGAATAATTGGGGAAGAAAATTTGCGAATTTTCACGTCGTGGGGGGGGGGGGTTGTTTCTTGTCAATCGTTACACTGGTGTTATAAAAGAGGGGCGGAGGGTTGTCTAAATTTCTAGAAAATAGTGTTACATAATTTTAATGCTCCCTTATAAATTGTTCGTTGGAGAATTTGGATACAGTACAGAGTGTATTTTAATCAGCAAAGTTGCATTCTTTCATTTGCAAATCTCCACTGATACACCGATCCAACGAGGATAAGATTCAAAGAATAATGCTGACTCTCAATTTGCAACAAGATTCGCAAGGAATGGTAAGAGACGTTCACGCAATGACTCGCCTTTGCATCCTAGCAGCTAGAATTTAATCGCGATGGCAAAGGTGGGGTTGCCATGGTAACAATGATACATGGCTTAGCCAAATTCGACATCGTTTGAGTAAATACTTGCTATCTTATAATCCGTGACAATTACACAAAAAATTCGTCCTAACGAATCCATTTTCTCGCCATTTCTGAACTCTCATTAACCCTTTTCGTAGCGAACCAGTGCAGCTATAACCTCCGCCATGTTGGAAATTGAGGTGATTTCTAGCTACCATCTGCATCTGAGCTGTTGTGTTGTATTTACCACCAATACTTTTCCCTAATCCTTAAGTCCAGCCAACCGCAAATGTCTTGACAAACGACATGTCTTTACGAATCGATGGGTCAATTTGCTAATTCTAGGAGCATAAAATATTTTTTGGATGCGTGCCAAGGTCTTTCTGGCTCCAAAATGCCCTCCCGGAAGGGTGCTATGGTTCAGCACCAATATCTCACGAATCAATGAACGGGGGAGGAAAATTTTGAGGTTTGAACTCTGTGTTGGATCATGTGCAAGTTCATAATAAATCAAACCGGTCTTGTCATCATAAACGCAATATTCTAGATACTTTACAACGAAGCGTTGCATTGCCGGCAACGTTGCAACCCATTCACGTTTCTGCAGAGCGGCCGCTAGGACTGACAAGAAGGGATCGTTGCGGGTAGCTGCAGCTATCTTCTCGATCGTCACCTGCTCCACTTCTA
>JAHWFP010087253.1:1842-15091 GCA_023313725.1 Lithobius niger
GTTGATCCATCTCTTGTAACACACGGCTTTAACAAGTGGACACGGCCTCAGCTTAACTATTGACGCGGCCACGGCTCTTTCTTGTCTCTTGCTCATGGCTCAGGCTCCTTCCCATTTTGTCACCATCTAACTTGTCGAGGTAACCCTCCTAAAGATGGAAACATGTCAAACCTGTCAAGGTAATCCATCTAAGGATGGCATGCAACCCTCGTGCAAGCATCAGGCACGTCCCTGTCAGAGGCTTCCATATCTGGGTTGCAGAAGTGCCGCTCGAGAGCTATTCCTCAGTTGACATTGCTGTAACTGATGATGCTAGTTCTCACTCGCTTACATTAGTAACAGTGCAGTTGTTTCTCGTCCTGTAACTTTTACCAAACTTGACCTCACCATATTCGTATTTCACTTCATATTTAATTGTTTGTCGCTTATTCACCAAGTAAGTCAGGGGAGCATTAGTGAAACCATGAACCCCTTGAATAAATTACTGGAAATTTGCTAACTGTGATCGATTTATTTCCATCTTAGCCTATGCCGTTCTATTCGCAAGTCACGTCTCTGCCTCCGTAATGCTGTCATCGGGGTATTCTGGATACAAAGCACTCCTACAAAACCTCCCGAACTCTCACAGCACCTTCAGGAACGTCAGCTAAATTTTTAGTGGTAGGGAGTCGAGATGAGTGGTTTGGTAGGTGGCTTCATCTCTTGCAGCCAAGCAGCGAATTTTACTAGCTTTCTAAAGGCAACAGAGTGTTGACGCACCTGAAAGCCCTTTGATTTGATGTTTTCTAAGCATTGCATCTACGCTTCCTGTGAGACCGCCTTATACTCAGGAAGTTGGTTTATGTCTGTTGTAGCAATTGCTCCTGCATCCCAGTGACATTGGAAGCTAATTGGGGGATTAGCTTGCTTTTCTCACTGTGTTCATGGTCCCCAGGAACCTTTCGTGATACTCACTTTGCACAAAAGTATAGCCTATATATTTTCTTCTCCTGCCACGGTGCTGTGCTGCTTCGAAGCGGCAGTGATATAAATCGTATAGAGCAGAGGCAATAGATGCCACATTCCATGCGGAGCTCTCAACTACATCCAGTCGTTACCTAGCATGGTTGAAGAATCCCGTCTTTAGTCAAGACTCGTCAGTCAACTCTGTATTTTCTGATTCTTTAATGGAAACGGATTTTTTTTGACATCCTCTGGAAAGAAGTAGCTTACCTAAGCAAATTGCTTAAAAAATAATTTGATATCCTGTACCCCCTTGAAAGTTACAGGCGCTCAAATTTTTTTGGAAGTTGGGGATGGGGGTGTCGAGTAAATGACCCAATGGTCTAGCTGTGGGTTAGGTAATACCTCTACGAAAATGCGTTAACTGTTAACGACCTATTTTGCGAAAGCGTGTGGTAATACCCGACTACGCAACAGTGGAATGTAACACTGGTATGTAACAATAGTATTCAACAACTGTGCAACAACACATCCCCATTTTAAACAGGACGGAAAGCCAAACGGGTTCGATAAGTGTTTAAGAAATACAGCAACGTAAACCGGTTTGCACCCGTATTTATTTTCTCCATTAATTTTGACAGGGACCAATATGGCTGCTGTTGCAATCAAAGTGAATTTGCATGGAGATAGGTTGACGCCTTTGGCCGGTATTCAGTACGAGTCAGCGATGTATAGTGATGAGATGGATGGTTGTCTTGTGGTGGGCGTGGAGTGTGTGGAAAAAAGTCCTTTGCCAGCTGGGAGTGAGCACTTCGGCTGTATCAAAGGATCTCTGGTTATGACTAAAATAGTGAACTCGGTTGTATTTCTGTGTGAGGCTGAGGGGAACGCTTTCTGTGAGAAGACTTTGTAACTTTGCTGGATGACATTATTATGTTGACAGAAAGTGATGATACTGGCCCTCTCCCGTCTTAAGTCACTTTGAACAAAACTCGTGTATTGGCTTTTTTCTTTAGTAGTTTCGTCCCACCGCTATCGTTTTCGACTGAAATGCATTTTTTTACTCAGTCTCAGTTTTACTAAGCCCCATGATTTTACGGAGATGCAGTAAGCCGCACGGCAAGCTTTGTGAGAAATCGCTGGACACCCCAGCGATCATACTACAGGGTAACTTCTATAAGCAGTTTTGAGTTTCTTTGGACTCTTCAGGGTTAAGTCGTACAAATATTGTTTCATGAATAGAAGAAAAGCAGACCACCTCAATGACGAATCTATTTGTTGGGGAGCTCTTATGAAGAGAATGGCTTAAAACTCATAGAAATTTAAAACGTTACCATAGTAATAATAAAATATGAATTTGAATTATATTGTAGTTTCTTTTAGACGTAAACTAACATTTAATTTTTGCTATTAATTGCCGAGTAAGCAATTGCAAAATCTTTAACGTGATATTGACAGTATGATGTTAGAAAGCCATGAAATATTAGAGTCCACTCCTGGCTAAGCTTTTTTTACAGGAGATGTTGATCTTTACGTTTAAATCTGGACTGGACAAAAGTATCACAACATACAGTAACTACAAGACTACAAGTTGATTTCATTATTATTTTTTTTTTCAGATCAGAACAACTAATTAATATAATCATTTATTTTCACCCATTTCCGGTACAAGTGGAAGGCATATTCCTATTCTTTAATCCACGGAAATGACTTTCAATTCGTTAGAAATGGGATTATTATTCAGTGAACGTTCAAATGAGAGCTTTTCGTGCACTTTGATAATAGATGGGGCCACTGTTTTTTTTCTCACATTTTGTTAACTCTTTCCCATTAGACCATAAGGCCCACCATAACCCCCCATCCCCCCTTGGGGATTTTTTGTGGTTATGTTTTTTCGATACTTGGGAATATATTGCAAAAGAATGTGTGGGTCTGCCACCAGCTTAGAGGTGATTATGGTCTCCCAGGACGTCCACTGACAACGCTCTTACTGAGGATTTTCTATTATAATAATGTAATATTCAACCGTAGTAGTCGGGTAGAAGATTGGTCGAACCTTACTGTGAGGTATAATAAAGACTTTTTGGAGGAAGTTGGCCTTCTACGTGCCTCCAGTCAGAACGTGTATGTTGCCACCCTGGTATCTTTGGGGAATTTCTTTAAATGAAGGTCAAAGGTCAAAATCGGTGACCAAAACACAGTTTTTTGGTTTTAATTTCTTAACCGTTGATCAGATGGAAACACACAGGTTGCAAGTCCAAAACAAAATTCAATTTTTTTTCAGGAAAAAGTCCTATTCAATTTTGACGTAAAGTTAACCCTTATGGATCAAATTTGTCATTTTGTGCCGAATTGACGAAAAATAGTACATTTAGTATTGCAGTGAATAGAACCTTTGACCCTGACTATGAACCTTTGCTTTTACCTCTCTGAGTACCCTAGATGAACTTCTGACAGGTGGTGATATTTCCAAAGGTGGTATTTCAAAAATGTTAATAACAGTTGTGTATCTTAAATAGGGACCGTCCTACGCCCATTGAAAGGCGTAGCGGCGAAGGGGTATGCTGAATTTTCGATTTTAAAGTGCTCCTATGAGCTATCTAATTATCCTAGATGGACATACTTAGGCTCTTCTAAAATGTGGGTATGGATTTTATCCAGCAATACTAATCACAGTTGTGTATCTTAAATAGGGACCGCCCTAGGCCCATTGAAAGTTGTTGTTGTCATTGCGCAGCAGCGAAAGACTTGTGGTTTTCGATTTCAAAGTGCTCCTATGAGCCATCTGATTACCCTAGATGGACATACTTAGGCTCTTCTAAAAGGTGGGAATGTATTATTTCCAGCAATATGAATCACAGTTGTTTAACTTAAATAGGGACCGTTCTACACCCAATGAAAGGTGTTGTAATACCGTAGCGGCAAAAGACAATGGTGACTTTCGATTTCAAAGTGCTCCTACGAGCTATCTAATTGCCCTATATGAAAATTAACATTAACATTAACCTTTCTGGAAAGAATACATTCCCACCTTTTAGAAGAGCCTAAGCATATCTGTCTTGGGAAATTAAATAGCTCATTGGAGCACTTTAAAGTCGAAAATCAGCATATTCTTTCGCCGCTATGGTGTTACAACAACACCTTTCAATGGATGTAGGGCAGTCCCTATTTAAGATACACAACTGTTATTAGTATTGCTGGAAAGAATACATCCCCACCTTTTAGAAGAGCTTAAGTATTTCCTTCTAGGACATTGGTTTACATTGGTTGATGCTTCTCACTGGATCTCGGAATTACTCCGGCGTATTGAGGAATGATTCGAGTGCTGTCATCGAGGCTGAGTGTCCTAAGTCTGTACGGGAACTTACTCGAAGGTCTAATCGCAGGATCCCTTTCGGGCTTAGTTGGGATCCGGATGTTGTGCAGTATTGTCAAGCATTAGTCATACTCCATCGTGACATCCTTAGGGAGCACTTCTGCATCTTGATAAAAGGTGAAGTTCATGGATTTTGGTGCTGCAAAGTTCCCCGGGCCAAAAAAATAAGTCTCTTAGTTGCGTCATGCCTTGGGAGGTCCTTCCCGACTATGATGCGTGTGCTTCCACATCTGAGCACTCCTCCTGTATCCAGTAAGGATCGGAATAAATCTGAGAATGCGGCAGCAAGTTTGGTGTTGGTGACACGTCCTCTTTGATGGCGATATCACCTTGGGAGGGTCGTCTGGTTTCTCTGGTGGCTGAGGTGGACTTTCCATGTGGAAAATGGATGGAAAGATAGAAAAATACCAGTCAAAGATAGAAAAATACCAGTCTCACTATGTTTTCGAACTGCTGTCTGAGTGAAGATTCTGCGTCACGTTTGACCAGGCTTAGCAAATATGCCAACCCTCGAAGAGGTGTGACTGCCTTTCCCTGCTCTTGCTCTTGTGGCTCTTGTCGAGAAGCACCATGGGTGCATCGACAGGCATTTCCTTTTTGGCGGCTGCTTACTGATGTCGGGTGAAGCACATCTTCTCTTCAGCGACTGGGGGAAGTTCTACTGGAACCCACCTCAAGCGATGAGGAAGAGGAACCAGTCGACGTTGACAATCTCATGGATGTGATTTATGATTCTGATGAATGTAATATTGTGAACCTCGAAGCGTGCAGTGTAATCTTTCCGTACATAATGCTTGCTAGCGAGATGTGACACATTTCCGTTACCATCTTAGTAAACAGTTACAATACCATCCTTGTACTATTTTAACTCTATATTCCATATTTGAGGGCACTAAAACACACCTTCTCCGGCTGTGAGGTGCTCCAGATTCGAATATCCTATACGGAGGCGAACCGCTATACATGTGTACGTTTGACTCTGTAACTTCCAATCTATTTGAAATAAACAAATACGGTTTCCAGGGTTTCTTCAATAAGCTAACATGCTATTGTACCTAACACAGTGAATATCATTAAACCAATTTTTATAGGGATACTATGCATTTTAGAACTTGGGAAGATGCCGAATATTATTACTGATGTATAATTGTACAGAAAGTACACCAATCTATAATAAACAGCCAAAATTACCAAAATTGAGAAGACAACCCGATCCTGACTGTACATAACTAAAGGGAACTTTTGAGCATCATATTGAAAAATCCCCGGGGGGGGGGGGGGTTCAGTTTTCTAGCCCATGGCCTACATCCCTTTCTCAGACCTCGACCTAAATGACAAGTTATGTCAAGGAATTCATTTCATGTTTCCTGGAGATCATAGTACTGATTAAAAAAGATAAAATTTCTATACAATTAGATTGTGAGGGCCGTTCAAAATCACGTTTCGTTTTACAAACAACATTTTTATTTCCCTTCACCTCCCATTAACTGCCAGGTGTATATCCTAGCTTCAAACAGAAAGTGCCAAATTCAAAACCTGAAATGCAGATTTGTGAGTCTTTCCCAGAAAACCGAACACAGTCGAGTCTTTAGCGGCTTGATCTACAGCCATGTGGAAGCTCAAAGGCCTGTAGCCGGGTAACCTGGTTGAAAAAAAAGTAGCAGGCCCAAAAACATGGTCAGCAGGACGGCAACACGTTTACTAGTTACCCTTTTGATTCTTGCCTTCCCTGAAGTTTTTTCCACGGTGACGTCAGTAAGTGTGCATGCTGAGTGGTGTATAACCACATTCCAAACCGCAACAGATTCTCTTTCACAGACAGACTGTGCTTGAAGTAAGAGAAAGTTTATACTGACTCCAGGTAAAACTACGGACAAAAAAAAGTCATATACCGTGGCAGATTTAGTCAATTAACTTTTGATTTGGATGCAGCCAGCGATAGCACGCTAAAAAAGCTACCCAAGCATGGCGGAAAAACACGTAGCGTTAATCATAATAATAATAACTAGCTGTACTCCCGGCGTAACATACGCCGGTCTGGCCGGTTCCCGCACACCTGAGTGAAATACTGTAGTGGGCAGTATGGAATGAAAGGCTGCCCCCTGCTTCCTCCTCCGAACTCCCCTGCGGCCTACCCAGTTGTATGGACTGATTTTCCCCCAGGCCCCCCCCCCCCCAACCCCTTTCTCGTCCCGCACTGCCTCCCCCGTTCTCGACCCGGATTCCCCTATTGAGTGGTCTGAATATCTCCACCCCTGCTCCCCCTCCATTTTAACCCCTGCTGATTTGTTTTTTTTATGGAAGTAAATGTCTTTTTTCAATGGAGGACCCTCAATTGCCCGTTTCTCCGTTCTGATAGCAAAAGCGCAATAAATCCAACAATGGTCGTGCATGCAGTGATTGTTACTGAACCAACTTTGAAACTCTTCAAGTCTGCTCTAAGAGGTAGCATTTTTAAAGCAATATTTCGATTGTTACTGATTGTTACAGGCCACATCCGTTTGTTTGACATTGTCGGTCACTCGCCCTAATTCATTGTAGTGCATAATGATAATGATGAATTTGCTTGCCCAACCTAAGCGTATTATAAATATAGATAATAATAATTATACCTAATTTGTCACATTAATGCAACAGGACACGGAAGGATCATGGCGGATCATCGACACCAAGCCTACTCAGCTACATGAATGTAATTACATTCTAACATGCCTTAGGAGCAATGGTTCGCAGTTGCATAGCCTGGACTTGAATACAGCGAGTGACGGTGCCATCACCGCATCCCTCAGAAGCGAGTGCCAAACGTTCACCACACGCACCGGAAAAACATTTTCTACAGTTTCGAGTGAACCTCGGTGCGAGACCAGTTTCTATGGGTGACCCCTGATCATACTGTCCGAGCGGAGAGAAAAAAAAAACGACCATAGTTCACATCGTACTGGTTATAATAACAAGTAGGTCAGCACCAGGTCCCTCTTCAACCTACGTAGTTCAGGGGAATCCGCTTTCAGGACCGTCAGTCTTTCAGAATAGCTCAACTTTGGGAGACCCGGCATTCTTTTAGTGTACCAACCCTGCACCGACTCTACCGGATCAATATCCTTAAACCGAATCAAGGAGGAGAGCCAACATGGAGGCAGGCACCTTTAATCTGACTGTCACAGAATATTGGATCTACTTATGGGTCACGCGGACATTATCCTCCGCACAGTATGGTTTGCCCTTCGCAACGATATGGACTCTTCAGAATGGGTCAACGGGATGAAACATTAGATGTCAAACTAGTTCGGCTACAGATCTGGCTAGATCTAACCGTTTCTAACCAGGGATGACTGTATTTTTTTGGCTATATATAAATGTAACTGGCCTCTTTTAGCTGTATCTGACCCAATATGGCCTAATTTAAAGGTACCTTTTTACCTTTTCAACTCCTAGATGCAGCACCAGAGAATCTTTGCGCAGTATAAAGAAAACAGTGGTAAATGTCAATTTCCGATTGCAATTAAAAAAGGAACAACACTATCTGCAGCAGCGCCACGATTTTCGTAACTCAAACGAGATCGTCACATCAGCCTATTGGATAAGGGAGAATCTGGAATGTGGATACTGTGTTAAGACTATGGGCAACGCTATCGAAATGATGAACAGGCGCCTTTAACTAGACTTGGCCAGTAAACTGGATGCATCTAATCAGATATGACAAGAGATGATGTTATATAATCAAAGCTGAGCTGTTTAATTTAACCTAACCATACAGATTGTCTACCTGAATCTAACCAGGTATAGACAAAGCCGTACGTATATGTGGGACCCATTTGTTTCCTGAAGCTTATCTGCTTATCAATATCGTATTATACGTTTAAAGTGGCACTATCACCGATTGAAAAGCGAAAGAAAATACCGTGGCGCCATCTAGCGGCAATGATATTGTTAACCTTTATAGCTTGCTCCAAGGTGCACGAGGACGAACCAAATTTCCACTCAGTACTTATGGATATCGTGGCTTGTTTGTTTCGTTAAAAGAAATGCCGTTATGCATTCCTTCGCTTGGTGTAAGCAAGAGCTAGATGGTACTACATAGCGCTAGATCTTGTCAGATTTCGTCTGCTTTTAATCGGTGACAGTGCCACTTTAAGCACTTTTCCTCACAATACTACCTAAGCTGTGGTTATGTTCTGTAAGTAGGCATCTGCCACTTATAATTTTCACGTATCATAAAGCAATAAAATCACATAAAATTGCCTGTATTATTATCAAATAGCATTAACTTTTATAAAGCACCATATCTATTAAAGGTGCCTGTTTCATGTGGTCTGCTGTGAGTTAGCACACGTTATGAAGTTGATGAGAAAGTCACCGGAATTGCACTGGTGTTCATGACGGTTGTGGCATATGTAAAACACAAGCTATTTCGTGGCAGGATTGTCCCTGCCGTGTACGGCGATAACCAGAAGTACCAGACGGGAGCATCCCGTCTTTAGGCGAGTAACCAGCCAGTTGTGTTTAATATTGGCCGAAATGTGTTTATGACTGTACTGGGCAGTTTATCTGTCGGGAGAGCATCCTGACCCTCTCGTTGGCTACAGCGGGGCAGATACCCGCTTTTATTTGGGTTAGGCCGGTTGCAGGCGGACCACAAAACGTGAAACAATCGCAGAGGCAATCTTTGGCGTTTGTGGCATAAAAATCGCAATCGTTGGCAGGCCAGGTAAAAACCATGGGAATACACTAGGGCTTTCACACGCAGTGCCACGCTTCTGCGTCTGTTGGTTGGCCAACGACCCCCCCCCCCCCCCCCCCCCAAATCGCCTGCAAGTGCCTGCTCCTTGGCACTTTAGACGTCACGTTGCAACTCCAGTGCCACACTACCTGTTAAGCGATTGGTCGGCTCGTTAAGCTAAGCACCTCAGCTGGAATTGTTTGCAATGTCTGCTCTCGAATCGGGTCAGAATCGTCGAGGCCAATTTGCGCGTTTGTCTGAAAGGTGCCGTCGATTCAGACACTCTAGTGGTTACTCTTTCCAGCGATTGTCGTGCGTTTTGTGGTCCGTCTGCACCCGCCCTTAGGCAGTCTTAAATAAAAACAAACAAATAAACGAACAAACAAAGCCCACATCGTATTGTTTTTATTTTCTTGAACCAGAGGCGAAACCTCGAATACACACATCGCTGTTGTTTACATTGCAGTACAAGCTTTCGTTAACAAATCAATGAGTTCACTGGCAGAATATTGGCTCTCTCCAGCACCGGTTGTTCCACCATTCTTAGTTTCAGAACCCGCCGATTCGTCGAGATCTGGCTCATCACGAGGGAAATTCTTGACTGCTTTTTCCATTTCTGATAGTTTGGCTCTGGCCTCCTCCTCGTGTTTGGGTCCAGCCATCCACTTGTCCCAATACGTCTTCCATTCTTTGAGTGTTTCCCGGATCCAGTCGAAGGCTGCTCCCCACGGCAATTTCTCCATCTCCTGAACTATCTTGCAGACAATGGTCACGAGTTCGAGAAAGGTTTTGGCGTTTGCTAGTAGGTTCTGGAGTGTGTCAGACATTCTTGAAGATGGCTGAAACGAAGAATATTGCAGATCAGTTTCAACGAATATGAACTTGTTTGCTTAATAGTTAGCAAATTTACTGGACGTGGGAGGGTGACAGAAGGAGGGTGGCCCACTAACACTGCTCCTAGGTTATGAAGAGGTGATCAAAAAGGCAAATAATCATAGGGGACGCTTCAAATGCTTGTCAAGGCGTTCATTACGGAGAAGGCGGTGAAACCCGGCAATGGAGGGAGACCCAACAGTCTCATTGCCAAGGCCAATCCAGAGCGGAATAATCCGGTGAGAAAAGAAGTTGCGATGACAGGCCAAATGCGAAATGGGGAAGGCCAGTTTCGAGTTATATGAGTCCGGGTGCACATCAAGCGAGGTGCAAAATCAAAGAAAGGGAGGTCAACCCTGACAAGTCCCCAAAGAATCTCAAAGACCAAGATAAGATCGAAGCTGAGTCGACGGAGCTCCAACAACTCCTGGCCAGAGGCGTAACTTCAAAATTGGGGCCCGGAGGCGGCAGTACAGTGGAGTTAAAAATGCAGTTATTACCACACGAGGTGAGTCCAGTACACCCCTTTCATTAAAAAGAAATGGAGTTTTGTCACGCAAGGCAAAAGCCAGTAGAAGCTGTGGGGGGGGGCCCACTTCATACAACAAATTGCTGTTTTTGCCACACAAGGCGAGAACCCAGTGGAGGCCGCATTTCATAAACAAAAATGCGGTTTTTGTTACAAGGCGAAAGCCGAGTGGAGGCCCTTCATAAAAAAATGGCAGAATTTAATCGTTTTATTTTTTGTTGAAAAAACTTAATCGTTTTACTTTTTTATGAAGGGGTGGGGGAGGGCTCCCCCACACCTTCATAAAAAATAAAACGATTATGTTTTTTCAACACAAGACAACTTTTTTTTCACGAAACGATATCAATACTGAACTTACTTCTGACATTTTGCGGTTGAAAACCAATTTCTAAATTGGGGCCAGTGAGGGGGCCCCTAAAGTCCGTGGGCCCGGAGGCGGCTGCCTCCTCTACCTCATTGTAGTTACGCCACTGCTCCTGGCCAATTCTGCGCAGACGTTCACCATACCCGAGGTTACTAAACACTGGTAGACTTTTTTTGTAAAACGGCGCTGAACTTTCTCAACACGATCGATGTCGCCAACCATGTATGGGGACCAAACAGGAGTGGCATATTCAAGGGTAGGACGCACGAGAACCAAAACGCCCAGACCTTATGTCGTTTTGGGACCATCACCAAAAAACTTTAAAAAGGTTAGTGAACCAAGTTAACCTGTAGAGGTTTGTCCACGTTTAAGCCGTTGCAAAAATGTAAATATCTATTTACTCAATTCGGTTATGAAAAATGTTTTAACCGTAAGCGAAGTCTTCTTGATCAACCCAGACCCCTATTTTGTGTAATGCATTAACAATGAATTTATTACTGAACTAGCTGAGTGGCTCACGTCGCTCGCTCATTCTGCGTAAATCTCGCAATGCTAGTGGACAGCTTTGCTCGCTCATTCTGCGTCGTCTCGCTACGCTCGAGGACATTCTTGTTGCCACTGTTATTCTGCTGACACACCACGCAAAAAACAACGCTTCAGTTCACAAAACAAATGCTTAAAAGATGTGTTAATACCATAGCAACAATTTACTGCTTACAGATTTTCATGGCCTTTATTTAGTAATAGGCGAAGCCAGTGCTACGCACGGCTAGTGTTACATGCACTGTTGGCAACATTGGTAACCTACAGTTTGGTCGCTCTTGCGTATGTCCATGTTTCCCCGAACTAAGTTTCTTCAATCAAATTGTTGCGCACACTGGCTAACAACCACTGATTTCATTCGCCTCTACCTTCAGTCGCTCCAACCTTGGTTATCGTAAAAATGCGCGTTGAAGCTTGAATAGTTTTAAAAGAAACAGTCTGGATGATGGCAGGAATGTAATATTTTACAGTGTTTTTTTTTTTTTTGCGGACACTGACTAATGAAGAAGCCGTAACACGGTAGCGAATGGCGTGATCGTATCAGTGGCCTGATCAAAATTGCAAGGAAGGTTTTCTGATTTTTTCATCTTTGAGCAAAACAAAATTACTTTCATACTGAAAGGGTAAATTCAATATTTTTATAATCATAGGCCACATACGAAGGTGACGTATATCATACCTGCCTATTGTGTGCGTAGCGTATCTTGAGTCGTGTAGGTATTTTATGAGCGGCTACGTCTTCCTGGAGGAGGCGGCATTAATCGACGGCCGCCATTGTTTTTGTAACCATCTTGGATATCAGCAAGGCACTCTGCTACTAAAAACGTACAATCGATTACCTGTGTTCCTTCTGCAGCGAACTCAAGATAGGCCGCGGACACTATAGTGTTGGGATAGCCCGATAAAAAAAAAAAATTATCCCGGTAAAACTTCTAGAATCATCGCGATAATCGATAATATCTCGATAAAACAAATTTTTAGGCTGAAAAACCATTTTAATTGTGTTAAATTAAAAAAAAACCTTTGCTGAAGCCCACAGTGCAACTTTCGCAAATGTGAATTGTGTGGCGCTGGCCATTTGGCTAGTAGACGTGAAAATGCACTTGCCACTTTGTCCATTACTTCCTCATCATGTAGAAACAATTTAGCAGTTGTGCTGCTACTTAATACTTAAATATTGTTTGCATTAAACTGACTTTCT
Organism: Lithobius niger; assembly: GCA_023313725.1. Taxonomy (NCBI): domain Eukaryota; kingdom Metazoa; phylum Arthropoda; class Chilopoda; order Lithobiomorpha; family Lithobiidae; genus Lithobius; species Lithobius niger. Next base: position 14,391 of record JAHWFP010087253.1, read on the forward strand.
AATCTGCTAATGTGGGTAGGAAGAACATTGCACACTTGATTGGAGAACCCTTGTAATTCCGCATGCAATGCCGCAAACCGCTTGTTTCTAGCTATTAAGGTTTCCGAGATATGACCCTTTAAGCATTGGGGTTTGCACGATAATTCGATAATTCAGAAAAATTGCGATACGATAATCGACTAAAATTTTTGTCGCGATATTATAGATGTTAAAATTATTTTTCCTAGTGTTAACTATAGTTATAGTTACAGTTAGAAGTTACAGTTTTCCTAGTGTTAGCTATACCTCCTACCTGTCTTAAACTAATAACCCATTTTCGCAGTTTGGATGGGATTCGAGCTCATAACCTGTTTATAAGGTGGGGGAGGGGGGGGGGGCGCGGCGACACCCTAACCATCAAGGTATGTTGACTTGATGAAATACTCCAATTTTAAAACGTCGAACAATCACAATCAGTCAGAAATGGCAAACAAATTTTTAAAATTACTAGCTGTACCCCCGTACGCCGGTCTAACCGGTTCCCGAATACGTAAGCAAAATACTTTACCGGTCGGAATGAAATGAAAATGGCGCCGACACCCTCCCCGCTCTCTATCCCCCCCCCCCCCCCAGCGTCCCCTTGCCTCCGTCCCCCACATTCTCACACTGTATGATCAGATTGAGCAGCCTCCTTTGTCACCCCTTTCGCCTCCCACACCCCC
>JAHWFP010087253.1:15191-48622 GCA_023313725.1 Lithobius niger
CCCCCCCCCCCCCCACCTGCTCCCCCTCCCTTTGATGCCCTGCTGTTTTGTTTTCTTAGGGAAGTAAATGTCTTTTTTCAATGGAGGACGAAATTAACATTTCGTTTGTTTTGTGACTAATTGTTCACATTGTCGGGCACTCGCTGTTTTATCTTTGCCACCGTGGCAACAATGAACCTGCTCGCCCTCTTGCTAATTGTTACAGGTCACATCCTTGAAACTATTCTACTCGGCTGTAATAACCAGCATTATGGAAGCAGTAGTTCGTTTGTTACTTATTGTTACACACATTGTAAGACGTATACTGTCTGCGGCCTTGCAGTGCTGCAAACACCTGTTCTCGTCAGATCCCCGAAGTTAAGCAGCATTGGGCTGGATTGATACTTGGGTGGGTGACCGCCTGGGAATCTGGCTGTTGCAGACATAGGGCATTAGGGCTTCGGGCAGATGACCAGGAGTGGTTAACGCTCGTTAAACCCTTTGAAGACGTACACTATGATGAATTTGCTCAGTGCCGCCTATGACATATATATGATGCTTTATAGTTTTAAGACCACCTGAAGCACCTACGCATTATTTCTCGTGGACCGGCTCAACATGCCTTCCTCATTGGACACAAGTTCGACATTCTCCCTCCACTTCACCCCCTGCTCAACGAAACCCACTATTTCAATCGAGTCAAACCTAGAAAATTTTCTAATACCCACTTCGCGGACTGTTTTTAAGTTTCAAATTCTAACTTTCTCCACTGAATTTCCAATGTTGGGTTTAATTTATTTTCCACCGCACATATTTTGTCCCCAGCAAAGCAAGTCCCACCCAACCCCCCCCCCCCCCCAAAAAAAAAAAAAAAAAGAGTTTAAAAAGAGCGCGTAGAAGCACACTAAGCACAACTTTTTTTTCGTCCATTCTCCTGCAATTTGTATCTACGAAACAGCGGTTTACTTTCCTGTTCGTGAGTCACTAGTTCTTGTATTTTCTGCCAAAAAAAAATAAATAAATAAATAAAACTAAAACAATTAACAAAACCCTATCTTCTGGTCCCCAACTCTCACCATCCTTTGCACATGCATGATGGTGTCCATACGAAATGCTCCCTGTAGTGTTGTGTCTGTCCTTTTTTTAAAAAAATTGTTACCTCTGATAATGAAGACGATTTTTGACTTCTTCGAAAATGTAAGACGCCTTGTGGTCTTTTTCTTAGTTAGAAACGGACAGCCCCTACCACGAAATCAGCAGCTACTGGCATTTGAAAACGGATGCTACCCCCACCTTCCTACCACGAACCAAACGCAACTGGAATTGATAAACTGATGCTACCACTCCCAACTGCCAGGAACCCAATAGTTACTGACATTTACAAACGGATGCTACCACTCCCACCTACAAAGAATCCAACAGTTTCTAATAAGCTGCCACCATACAGGTTCGTGACAGGAACTAGTGGCAGCATCATATTTTAAACACCACAGTAGCTTTTGACTTCGTTGTACGTGACCACCAAGTCGACACAAGTTCGACACAAAGTCATGCCTTACTTGATTAATCGACTTACTTGCTTATATAAATCCTAATTTGAAGGGGTAAAATCTCCCGTAGTCTGACGTGGTGGAGAGCTAACGATGTGTTTCAAATAAAATTGTAACGTGTCGGTTTTTTCAAAAATAACGTGGTAGACAAGACACAGGTAATTCTTCTTATGTCTTTTTTCCTTTCTGTTGTTGAATCCCCTAACCGTTTCCAAGCAGGCTTATCTGTTTTGTTTGGCGTTACTGATAACTAATCTCAAAAAACAAGTCACCTAGGTAAACTGCATTTCGGGGCGTCGGACGAACGTCTAACTGTAAAATTGTCTAATGGGATAATTGTCTAATATCTGCATAAATAAAAATCTGGAAAATCGTCAAAACGGAATATCGTATAATGGATAATCGTATAATGGATAAATGTCTAACTTGAAAAACGTCTAACTGGGGGTTCTGATGTTGATTTGGCAACTGGACTAAATTGTCTGTTTGTTAAAATCTCTCAAATTGAAATCCATGCCATACATTTTTTTTTATCTCCTTATTATTATTGACAAGTAATATGCTTTATCTACGATTTTTTTTTCTTCATGTCAACAATCCGCATCTAAACGAATGAACCGACTTTTATGAAATTTCTCACATTACAACACGACTTAGAATTACGCATCAAAGCCCGAACACCGTTAAATACAGGCAAAACGTAAGGGCACAATTCAAAGAAAAATGAACACAATTTTTACTTTAAAATCGCAACCCAGTGCTCAAATCGGAGCTGATAAGACGGTGAAGAGACACCCTGACTAAATTCCATGGCTTTCTGCTAAGTAACCACAGACAAATATATTAAAAGGACCCATGTTATGAAAGTTGAAATTAAAAGGACATACCTTCTCCCTAAATTATAGCATCCTGCGCGAAATAGGTTTTGCAACATTTACATAGGTTCTCATGAGGGGATTAATAGGAAAATGAATGCCTTTGTCACATTTACACAGGTCTGAGGTGTTTCAAAACTGAGCCATACAGGATAGCACGATTGGCTATCCTGTACCTTTAATTGTGCTAATCGTTCAGCGATTATATGCTAGAAGCTGAGCGTGATGCTAGTGTAATCCTAGTAATCCTAGCTTAATTCTAATACAATCCTAGATGCACAAAGAGCTGCGGATGTGAACCATTCTTTTAGCGGTTCACCAGATACCAAAGAGACCGAAAATATGCATATGCAAATAAATGAAAGATTTTGTATTGCCTTCCTTTAAGTCCAAAAAGGACAATTTTTTTTTTTGGGGGGGGGGGGGGCGGGTGCTCCATAAAAATCATTTTCGTTATTAAATTGAACGGAAATAATTTATCAGCGAAAAAATCGTGTTTGTTAATTTGTTCTTTAGTTTATAGCATAATTGAATGCGTTGGTGAAGCGTAACTTATTTTAACTGGTGAAACAGTGGCGCCTTAATTACATCGGTTTTTATTGGTTGATGGATATTAATTACATGAAGCGTGTCTCCTTGCCCATCTTCGTTGACCTTCTACCCAACTCCCCGAAAACGTAGAGTTGAGCTAATTTGCAAGGTCCATTGATTTCAGCGGATGAGAGGTGTGCGCCGTAACCTATTCTGTGACGGTGGATACGTGAATTTTTTTTCTTGCCGGTTGTAGAGAGCGGAGGTAACTTTTAACAATTTTAGGCAGCGGTGGCGGCGGCGTTCCCTTAAATAGTACTCTAAAGCAAGTACTCTGAAACATGGCTTTACTGTAAAACTCCAAAGTTAATTTGTAGGCAGAATGGTGCTTTAGACGTAGTTGTTCCCTGACGAACAAGTCCACAAGACTTACGATCATACTTGTTGGCCAGTTTTGTGTCGGCCTTAATCACAATAAAAACAGTAAAACTACTTTACTGTTCGTATTGTGACCAAGACGGACACTAAATAGGCCGAAAATTAAATATTGTGTATGATCCTATGTTTTATGGGCTTTGTCGTCAGGGAGCAACTACGTCTAATGTAATAAGGCGTTTATTATAGGCCGTATATTAGGTAAAAAAAAATAGCATACGTAACTAGATTCTACAATATGGCCGCCGATTTCGATGGTTTGTCCTGTTGCTGCTTTCTGTCAATTGATGGCGTTGGTTACCGCCTAAAAATGCCAAGTTTTTTTCTTGAAACATTTTCTGGACATATTTTCGTGCTTTTTCTTTCAGTGCAGACATATAACTTACTTTTAATACTGAGACTAAGTGATGCACTAATATTTTAATGACTAAACCAAATTACGTAAAAAACAAAATTACGAAATTATAAAAAAAATTACGAAACAAAAATACAAGGTTATAAAATATTAGAGCCTACAAAATTACAAACTGAGCAATATTATGACTTTCGTTCATTTAAAATTTTATGTCACAGTAACGCAAAATCGTAATGAAGGCAACAAATCCTACTCTAAGCTTCGTTAAGATACTTTACAGAGTGCAATGTTAATGGTTTACGTAACTGTGAATTCTATTGAAATTATTATACTATTGTGCATAGTAAATACATATGGTATTTTTGTCCTTGTAATTTTGTAGGCTCTAATGTTGTATAATCTTGTATTTATGTTTTGTCGTTTATAATTTCGTAGTTTTGATTTTACGTTATTTGGTTTAGTCATTAAACAATACATAGTTCGAAAAGTTTATTTCAGTGCCTTAATTTCAAGTGCTTAAGTGTTAAACAAGTGCAAGTGTGTTAATCCAAAGCCAATAGTGTTAATTTGAAAACCACTAACGTAAAATTGACGTACAAAAATGTTAAATCCAAGTATAAAAGCGTCAAATTGGCGTACAAAAGCATTAAACCAAATTTCAAAACCTGTATTCTTAAAAACAGCAGGATTTCAACAGCAGTGGAGTGTCCTGGCAGCTACCAACTTAGAGGAAATAATTTGGGTTCACGCAGCATTTGATGTTTGGCTGTCAGTGGGGGCTTGGCGTGACGGCGCACACCCCTGCAGGGGTATGCCTACAGCCATTCAGAATTTTCGGCGGAGGTTGGGGGGTCGAACGTCACGCTTCAATATTACGTATAGCCGAATTAGAGTAAATAATTTTGATTGTTTTACGACTGCAAGGCATCAGACATGTAAACTTTGCTTTTACCCGCGTGTAAACCGTTACCTGGTCGTCACGGTTCGCTCCATCCAGAGATCGAAGATTAGAATCCGTACATTCAATACAATTCAGTTCTTTGATCTGAAACAACAATTATTATTCTGGAGTTATGAGAACGACTGGCTAGTTGGATGGAACTATCGAAGGTGTAAACTTCGGGTTCAGAAAACATGGGAAGAACACTGACTTCTATACAGGTAATGTTTACTAATAACAATGTTTTGTGTATTAATAATAATCGAGCCTTATGTAAGCCTCAGCATGAACTTCCATGTTAAACGTCAGACTTTGAACCCAATTTGGGGGTTCTGTCATAACTGTTTCACTGCATTAAAATTGTAATGACAACAACCGGACCGTTTGGCTACCACAGCGTGGAAATTTCTTGTTGTTCTTGTTGTTGGAACTCTGCCCTCGACTAGAGTTCGAACCAATGAACCGATTTTCAAGTTTTATAGCTTAAAACAAGGCCTAGGGCTTATTGATCACTATATTTTAATGTGAGATGTGACTACAATAGTCTTGTTATTGTTCTTGCTGGAGAAATTTTCCTTTCACTTAGATATCGAACCAGTGAAGAGATTTTCAACTCCTATTGTTTAAAACGTAGGTATTAACAGAGACCAGGTCCTTCTGAACGTCATTTTAATGTGACTGTTCATCTAAAAAAAAGCGTTCATCTCAATTGTGTTATATCAAAATTCTAGTTATTTAATTTACCTGAAAAATTTCCAATGAAAAAATGTTTAAAAAAAGGCTTAATGCTTTAAAGGAACAAATAACAAGATTTAGATAAGTAAGCCATCAGTGTCGCCCTAATGCGTGTTAAATCAGCTCCAGATTTTTTTTTTTTTGGGGGAAGTTGGAGATTCTTTTGCATATAGTGTGACGCGGATGGCTTACATGACTTTTTCTTGTATCTTTTCCTTTAGAGCATTAAGCTTTTTTTAAGGCTTACATCCGTACATTGTGCGCTTAGGCGTTTTTTTTTAATACTGATAGTACTTATTGGAAAAAAAAAACATTTAAAGGAGTAATTTTTACTGTTCACGGCTATACATTGGCCTTCAGTTCCCGGACACTATTTTAAATTTTTTATTTTTTATTTTTATTTTTTATATTTATTAAAAATTAATTTCTTTGAGCCTTAAGTCAGCCGAAGCAACTTAATGCTTGTATGGCTGAACCGGCTCAATTTTAAACATTACCAGACTTTTAGAGAAGAAGAAATATCTGGTAAAGGAAGGTGCCAACCCATCGTAGGGGTAGAAAGATTGTCTAGAATTTGGACGGGGGTTTGGTTATTCACGTACACATCTTCAAGTGGCACTACCACCGATTGAAAATCTGCCGAATCTTGCAACGTCTAGCGTGTAGCACTTGCTTGCACCAAGCTAAGGAATGCACAATGTCATTTCTTTTAACGAAACAAACAAGCCACGAGCATACTTAATTATACAGTGAAAATTTGGTACGTCCTCGTGGACCTGGGAGCAAATTAAAGATTAACAATATCACTGATGCTTGATGGCGCCACAGTATTTTTGTACAAATTTCAATCGGTGATAGTGCCACTTTAATTCTTGGTCCTGTTTGGCGCTCCTAAACGATTGAAACTCGTTACCTATAAATGTTTTTTTCCCGTAATTTTGACACTAATTTTAACACGCATTTTCCCAGTCACCTGTCATCATAATATCAAATCACAGCACCATCTGTTGACGGACTTTGGAAACATTGCTAGTGAAACAAATTCGAATCTTGGCGTTAAGAGATCGCGCCACGTACCAAACCTCTCGTGTTGTTTGGAGGTCAACATTTTTGGAGGTCAACTTCAGTTCCAGTTCCTAACTCTACGCTGGAGGTGCTGAGATGGCCTTTTATTCAGTTGGCATTGGCTGTAGAACGTTTTAGACCGTGAAATGTAAAGAAAAGAAATAGGTTCTGTGGTAGCAGACCCGGATGGCACGACGGGAGTGTGCTTATTTGACCAATTACTGCAGTCTTCATTCTTTTACTGTAATTTATTTTTTATTTTTATGTTTTAGCTACTGGTGTTAGCAATGGGACCAATGGTGTTCTACGTTTTAGCGTCATTTCTACTTGGAGTTAAAGGCAAAGGTTTAAACGAACTTGCTTTCTACAAATCGCCTTTTTCTAAAGGTTAGTACGTACAATTGCTTCTAATTAAAATAACTGCCCTATCACTCACTATTCGTGTTTACCATGCATAAATCCGGAGCTTTACGTGGGGAACATTCATGTTATAATTTTGGTTTCGTATTACATCCCGTGTTACAAGGCCGTCAGGGAGAAAAGCTGCTTTCGCTTCCCTCTCAGTGAGCCATTCCTCCGAGTTTCAACATAGACAGAATGTTTGTATTAACTGAAGCAACACAATGGAGCCAACACTATGGACTGCTTAGAATGGCAAGCGAGCTGCAAGTGCGAAAAAAAAAATTCACGTGTCGTCATGAGTCATGGAATTGAACCCATCCCAAAACCCGGGTTCAACATCCGAATTCATGTTGCAAGGGAATTTTTCATTCAAGTGTTGGTAACATTGTGTTTCTTCGTTTAATACTAACATTCATTCCATTCAACAATCGGTGTTGGTCATGGATGGCTGAACGGTGGAAAAGTTCAGCATAGCTGCCTGAAGGAGATTATCTGGCCGATGAATAGCAAAGGGGATCGTTACAAAGACCATGCCTGTCTTTGCCGGCCAGGATAGTGTGAGAGACTACCATTCTCCTTCAGTAGTGCTGGGATCGAATAGGCCCTCTTCTGGAAATTATCTCGAACTCCTGCAGTGGTCGGCTGTTTCCCCGTTCGAATCCTCCGGTTTGCCCTTTCCCTTATTATAGACTTATTTCTCCTTCTGAACGTCTAGTAAGGTTTAAAATTGGGCCGAATGATCTATAAGATCATTACTTTGCTTCAGATGACTTAAGGCTCTAGAAATAAAAAAAAAATGAAAAAAACTACGACACCGTCGTTATATCGTTGCCTCGTGCAGCAAATCAAAGAATACACCAAGATGTAATCACTTTCCTAAACTAATGGAACCGATCAGTGGCGATGACGTCGCTTCCGTCTTAGAGCAATGTCTTGTTGAAAGCAATACTTGGCATGCGTTATACGCACGAGGGCACGTGTTTGGAGGACAAACGGGAAGATGCGCGAGTCGTTACTAACGGTGGCTCGTTGGGACACACAACAACTTTTATTCTACGAACACAAAACTTTCATGTAACCGGAACGTCGGCGTTCCAACACCGGATAAGGTACACTACAACCTAGGACGATGCATGGCAAACGGTGCCCACGGCAGCGGCCATCTTGTTCCGGGGTATAAAAGTTTTGTGTATGTAGAAAAAAGTTGTTGTGTGTCCCAACAAGCCACCGTACGTTTGCGATCACGCAGCTTAAAAAAATGGCCGGCAAATAACACTGAGGAGAGCGAGGGAGTGCGAATGTCGTGAAGGTAAATTGTGTTTAGCTAACATTTGCCGTGTGCGGTTTGTAAAAAAATACCACGAATTGTTTTGGCAGTTTGCGACAGCGCAATGTTTATTTGCCGCTATCTTTGAATTCCACTGTGGGCATGACTGGGCCGGCTTAAGCTACGATTATCATCGCCATGTTGTCTGTGTTTCTGCGGTCCTACGTCAAGCGGTGAGCTCTTTTTTGCGCTAATAACCTTTCTGAGACGTTACATTGCGACCCCCTGCTTCCATCAAAAGCGGTATTACACTTCAGTCTCTTATATAGGAACGGACTCATTGCTTCAGCATGGGCATATGAGTGCATGTTCATGGTCATGCTTGCATTGTCAAGTGCCGTTTTAAGTTACATATCGGCCGAAAAAAATGTCCATTTCTTATATAGTCGAGTTATCTTTAGTCTTAAAGTGGAAATGCTCTGGGTGACGACTCTGGGTGATTTATTTATGTAAACATAGTAAACGTTTACATTAATAATCCTACAGCGAAGAAAAACTGCAGGTCTGTCATCTTCAGCTGATGGATTCAGCACAAAAACCGCCTAAAGGCGCCGAGCGTCTGATCATGGTTGTTATACTAATAGTAACGGCCGGACCTTGGGTGAAAAATACCAGAAAAGTGTGTGTTGGCCAATACGGCTGCCAAAAACGCCGCTGAGTCGGTGATATGTCCTGACGCCTTGTTCTCCAGTCGAGGCCATTAGCCACTGAAAAGTAACTGTTGGTATTTACTGAACGTTGACGCTGTTTGTCTCGACCTCCTAACAAAAACCGCGCTCCACTAGCTAGCTGTACTGACGAACATGTCTTCATCACTTAGCAACTCACTCACAAACGTCACTTTATGGCCGCCATATTGCCTACGCTGGGCTCGGCGGCACTATGTATGAGATTCAGCTGTAACTGAAGCTTCTCGAAGGTCAGCTGAAGTAATTAGGATTGGTTATTTTTTAAACAACTTTTCGTTTCAGGTTTTCCAGTGTTTATGGTAGTTCATTTCCGGAATCAGCCGTGCCGTGGACTTGAAGGAGAGCGAGGCACGTGCATCACGTCATCGGAATGCCGGTTTGGAAGCGGAACAAGAGTGGGGCCGTGCGCAGGAAGATTCGGAGCTTGCTGTGTATGTAAGTTGATAACGTTATTGAGGCTTCCAGTTTGTAATAAATTTATGATACTTGAAATGGAAGACACATGAAATAAAAGTTAATACTGGTGAATACTGATACATACTTGACATATTTTAATCTCGTTTAATCTCGTTAATACTTGAATTCCGACAAATTATAATATAATATAATATAATATAATATAATATAATATAATATAATATAATATAATATAATATAATATAATATAATATAAAATAATAATAATATAAAATAATAACAGTTTTATTACCGACAGTAAATGGTAAAAGGAAACAGAAAAGGGATAAAACTTTGAAAGCAATAAAATTTCACTCCTAATGTTGAGAACCCACAAAGAAATAAAATGCAGCACGTGAATTTAACTTTCGACGAATATTTTCCCCCTTGGTCACAATAAAAATGTCTGAACAACAATTCAAAACATAGCAATATTCTGTTGTTATGTTTTGAAATGTTGTTTAGGTGTTTTTATCATTATGACCAAGGGGGAAAAATATCCCTTGAAAGTTAAATTCAAGTGCTGCATTTTATTTCTTTGTAGGTTCTCTCGCCACCAGGAGCGGAATTTTAGTGCTTTTAACTCTCCCACCACATTCAACTGAAAGGATAAAACTTTATCCTCTAATACCTTCTTTGGGTGCTTCGGGCACCGTCAATCTCAATCTCTATTTCTATACCTGCCCCTAGTCATAATGAAGATTTACAATTCCTACACCCGGTGAACTTCATCACAAATATCACAACAAAAATGACTCGTGTCAACTTTTTCATTACAAACGACGCAATCATTCAAGTTCAAACGACAATCAGTAACGTAACATGAGTTTTTAACCGGATATTTCATGAGATCTGACAGTCCACTTAACGGACGTGTTACTAGCGTGGTTCTTGATACGAAAGTGTAAATCACACGATATTGCCTTTTAAAATAACTTAAGAAGACACACTTCACTCTTTTAATATCCTTTATGAAGACAAAACGAAACTTGTAATCGTTTTTCCTTTTCGTTTCAGTTGATAGAACATGTGATTCGACGAGCCGTATCAACAACACCCAATTCGTCAATCCAGGTTTTCCAGCCTACTTCAGCGACTCGGGAGCATGCGCACACACCATCACCAAAGTTAATGAAGATATCTGTCAGCTCAGGCTCGACTTTGACGAATTCACGTAAGTCAATTCTGGACACTTTACAATTCTAGCTTTCCGTGGTGTACCACGCTGCTAGCAGATCTGCGGAGGCCAAGAAACAATATTGCTTTCCCTCCTTGTATGTATGTTTGTGACCTCTAGGTCACCACTGAGAAAGATTGAACAGCTACTTAGCTCGGCTGGAGCCTGTAGCCAGTATCCGCCGCGGTAGCGCAGTTGTTAGAGTGCCTAGCTAGTAAACATGAAGTCCTGGGTTCGAGTCCCAGTCGGGGCAGTTTCTTTGTTTCTCAGATTAGTGTATCTTGTATCCTCACAAGGCCAGTCTTTAATGCCTGCCATTATTTATCGCTTGGGTTGGGCCAAGAAAATTGGGGGTTTATGATTTTGTTGGATCCGCTCGAGGGGAGGTCATAAATTTGTGAAGTTCCACCAAGAGGGGGGGGGGGGTCACAAACAACATGAAAACTGGAAGAAAAAGTCATATTTGGACCTCAAAAAAGGCACTTTCACAGTCAAAATTTCCAAAAACGCCTCAGCTTCTGGGATGGGGGTGGGGGGAAGAAGATTCCCAAACACGCCCATTATGTGAGTGTACTAGGTTTTGAAGCTATACTACAAGTCAGGTTTTTTTTTTAATAAGCTCTGTCGAAAAGCCTTGCTCCCTGGTTTCTCCAGGCTTTTTCTGTCTATCGAGTGCTGACTGTATTACAGATGCCGGCATACAAGCTAACAGTGTGTTAATCATATATTGTATGAAACTCGATACAAGATGGGTGCAAGAAACATCGGTGTTGTAAAGAACATTTTTAACTCAACGTGTCTTTTCGTTAAAAACAAGGTACACTTCCCTTACAACTATAGTGGTAACTTGTCGATGCGGAGGGGATCTTACTTAATACGGCTACAGGAAATCATCTGCAGAGTTTCATCATCTGCCATAGGTACATGAAGGCATATAAGGAAATAGAAATAATCTGCAATAGGGATGAAAAGCGCATTTTTTGGAGGTGGGCAACCACATTATTTTTGGACCTTGAGTGGGGCAGGGTTCAAGAAGGTTTTTTCAGGGTCTCGAAGGAGGTCACATTTGATGGTCTATCTTTCATTTCCTCCGTCCCCTCCCCGCTCCACCCCACCCAAAAATAATGACAGATCTTTAAAATGTCCCTTTCCTCCGTTTGCGCAGTAGCAGGAACATGATCATTTTGACATTTGACTGGCTGGGTTTTGTTTTTTTACCATCACACTTTATAATTTTCTAGGTAAGTGTCTTACAATTTTGATTCGGCAAGCTATTATTCGAACAACTTCGATTGTTCCCTCTAGTCGCGTATGATTTTGCGTTCAAGGTTCTGCTGATACTCTAGAACAACATTCGTTTGGCGTAAAGTGAATGAAACCACGCGTGCGTCGTTAAGTATCCCCTACACCTTTTAGAATCCAACTGGACTGCGTCGTAGAACGGGATTAGAAATTTATCTGCATGCAGGACGTGTCGAAGACGGATTATTCAGTCGGTGTCAAGCCTGAAATTTCCGATGAATCTCATTTCGTCAGAAAGGTTTGACGATCTTTGTTTTATTTATTTTTTTTGGCTAATTTTGAATTTTTGGTAAGTTATTTTTTTCCTTCCATTAAATCTACTTCCATTATATTTTCCCCACTAAAATGTTTTGCTGAATACCCCCTAAATTTCTGTCGCATCTGCGTGATATGCATAATCTGCAGTTAATTGCAGTTAATCTGCAGTTCAATGTTAGTAGCTGCTTTCTCGCTTCTTCTCACTTATCTCCTTCATCCTGTTGCGGTCATCTTCGCAATGGCCAGTAAAATTATTAACCGGCCTGACCTACAACAATATTACGGGGATAAACAAAATGGCCGCCACGAGAAACCAATTTTGCATCGCTGAAGTTCTGGACGGAGGGTTCCGCCATCTACTGATAAATAGCGACAACTAACAAAAAGCTTAGTAATTCACTAACTTAATCTCAGTAATAACCCAGAAAATAGCTTACACTTAAAAATAAATACATTTCAGTATTTTGTCCACAAAGCTATTAAATGTCTTGACTGCAAATAGCTCTTCAGTAAAATAGCGACATGTTCGTTTATCCAGAAAGTCTTTCAAGGAATGAAGCAATTTTGTACGGAGGGTGTCGCCTCAGCTGACGGAAAACGGCAACTGTGCAAACCAATCCCATCAATGGCGTTTTCGGCGGCCATATTGTCCAACCCAGTCCAGTATGTTATGTTTCATCCATGATCCAGCTGGTAGGCTACTGTATTGGAGCCCTGGTTTAAGTAACAGTGTTATTTTTTTTCCCTGCAGATTGTCGCCTCCCACCCAAGGAGAATGTGATACAGATACCTTCGTGGCGACCTGTGATGGGAGAACATCGGTCCCAGCATTGTGCGGAAACAATACTGGACAACATGGTAAAAAAACGTATTTTGGCATTTCTCGGTATTTATAGTTGCGTTATTGTAGGGCAAATTCGCAAGGACTTCCTGGGACCCTTGTTCGATTTGACACCACTATTTTAAATTTCATTTTACGCCTCGATCTTCCCCCCCCCCCCCCAAAAAAAAAAAACAATGACTGAATCATATAAAGAATTCCGTACAAACGAGGAGTGTTTGATAGTCAGTACATTCCTAACTCTAGGGGAAAGATCAGCGCGGTCACAACATATCACCAAAGTAGTTCCTAAATGCATGGTGAAGTTTGTGGTCCGTTCTGTGACGTCACCGGTAAAGCACCGAACTCGCCGGCTCCAGGAAGCGGCTTTAAATCCACCAAGGAAAGATGGCGGACCTGTGGTCTTTTCTAGGATTGTTTATAAAAACGTAATTTACAAATGGTGGATATTGTTGTCACACTGAGGGTCCTCACTAAGTTAAAGGTACATCCGGCCTACCTTGTAACATTCCACCTGCCTTATAACAGCCACGCGCAGATCGCCATCCGCGCATTTACCATCGCCAAGGTCAACTGAGATAGCGGCTGGGTTACTCGCAGCGAGGAAAGTAGCTACTGTCTAAGTTGGCCTTGCGCCTAATAGATGAACCAGCATGAATGCATTAATTGTGTCGTCACAAACCGGAATGATTTTCGTATTTTAAAATCACACTTTATAATTTTTTAGGTTTGTATCTTATAATTTTTCTTCGGCGATCTATTGGCATAAATAATTTTAATTTTTACCGCATTAGTCATTTAGATTTTTGATCTTATGGTAATTATATAGCAAACGATTACAAATTACTACAGCACATAGACAGATTAAACGTCAAGGTCATTGTAAGCGCACAAAGGATCATTTACTTCATCCTGCAGTAAATACATATAGTTTCCAACATTCAACAGAAAATCTCGTAGACGCCACATTTTAAAACTGATTTTTAGCAAGTTTGATTAACGGTAAGTAAATAGAACTTTGGGGACGTACTTGATGTGTAGGATCGAGAAAAATGGCCCTGGGAGGAATGTACCTTTAAAACTACTTAACAACACCCTTGACAATGCAACTGAGATGGTGAGCATACGTTCTTAAAACTCTTCTTTTGTAACATTGCTCATCGATGCGCCGACGTTCGGAAACAATAGACGCATGACGTCATTCTTGGTGGAAGTGGTCGGTTTTGGTGTACTCGGTCACTGGGCTGTTAATTGAGTTAGGAAAGGGCTCACTATAAAGGATTTGTTTCAGCGTATAACGGGAACAGCGCCCGTCTCGGCAAATTTTTTTTACTAAAAATTGCAAGCCCGTTATGAGGAATTGTTTAATGGAATATTTTGTTATGTCACGATTGCTGATTCGACCAGTCGGTTGTGTTTAGATCTAAACACCCTCTACGCTGACTGGAGTCAAGTCAGCGGCGTATTATTTAGTTTCAGTAAATTTGCTCTGATTCAGAAGATTGAGATAATCACGTAACCCATCAAATTTAAAATCAGTTGCGTGGATTACTCCTCGTTTGTGTGGAAGGTGTATGTATTCCTGGTTGATGTCTATACATTTTGAGAAACTGGCATCAGATTCTCAAAGATCGGGTAGTACGGTGGAATTAAAATCAGTGGTATGAATCTGACGTGTCATTTCAAATAGAATTGGCCGTACCCTTGGCCCACTGTTTTCTTCGGTAGATCAGCAGTTTATTTAATTTGGTTTGAAGGTACTGCAATGTGTTGATTTTATTTGTACGTTTGTTTGCTACAATAATAAAGATGAGGAATGCTCTAAACTTCCTAGTTCGAAGGCCAGTGTGACGTCATTTCGTTGCATGCGAAGCGAACACGCAGACAAGATGGCGTCAGCTGCTAAATCGCCGATCATCCAGCCGTATCAACGAGGGGTCCGACAAAAGCTGAAATCTCATACGTTCTCTGATTTTGGATTTGCAAAAGTCTGTGAACTCAGCAAATTCAAGTGAAATCTACAAATCATTGCAAATCTCTGTAAATCCTGCAAATCATAGCACATCAGTGCAAATCAACACGAAATGTACTTGCAATCTGTTTGAAATATGCAAATCCAAGTGCTATCTTAAAATCCAAGTGAAACCTGCAAATCGTTGCAAATCTGAAATCTGTATATATTCTGCAAATCAGTGCAAATCAACAAATAGGAGCAAAAACTTTTCGTGCTCAAAAAAAATTATCGATAACTACCCTTGCACTCGGGATATTACCTATGAAAATCTCCTAGATGCCACATTTTAAAACGGATTTTTAGCAAGTGGTTGATTCACGGTTAAGTAAATAGAACTTTGGGGACGTACTTCATGTGGTTGATCGAGAAACATGGCAATATGTAAATCTACTTGCAAATCCAGTGAAATCTGCAAATCCACAAAGCACTGCAAATCAGCAATTCGTCATGAAATCTGCAAATCGAAGCGAAATCTTGAAAATCCGATACAAATCTTGCAAATCCGTACAAATCATAAAATCTCTGCAAATCTTTTAAATCAGTACACATCTTGCAAACCCGTGCAAATTCATGCTTGTCTGCGCAAATCTCTGCAGATCTTTGCAAATCCCTACGAATATGCGCAACTCGGTGCATATATCTCTGCAAATCTGCAAATCAATGCAAATCTGCAAATTTCTAGTAGTGATTTCGGATTTGCCAATCTCTTACACTATTTCCGGGTTTGTCGGCCCCTCGCGTAACAAGCTCTACGAGAAGTGATGTAAAACTAACTGAACACTTTGCCGTCCTCAAAACGTTTTCTAAATCTTAACGTAAGTTGCATTTACGCTTGACTTACAATTTAAATTAATGTGTAGGAACATCCAAAGTAGACGTTTTGCACAGTTCGCCTGTCTCATAATAGAAATCTATTTCGCAATTGAAACTGAAACTTCAAGTAACTCTAACGTCGTAGCTTTTCTGTTTGCCACTAGTGGCGCTATTCACGAATCAGCGGGTGATGTAATACAAATTCCATGTTCAAAAAAGGATGCGAATTTCAGAAGCACCCAGACCAGCATGCCAAGTTGGATTTCAGCAGAACAAGCGTGCCAATCTGATTGCGATCTGAAGTGGTTTGTGTTGTGAGAAGAAATAGCTTGGACAGGCAGACATATAGTTTCAAAACAAAAGAATGTGGATACTTCGAGACTATAACTTATGAAGACGGCAGAAAACAGATTAGGAGAGTGTAGAAAGTCTGACAAAGATACCTCAATGTAATTTGCCATAACCACTGGACTTTCACCAAAACAACGAATGTGAGACGTCCTTAAAAATGATATTTCATGAGTTGTGAGTTTGTCCAAGAGCGGCATAAAGGAGAGCCCGTAGGGCCCATTGGATTGCTCATGAATTTTGTTTAAGTTAATTTCTTTGAGCCTTAAGTTAGCCGAAGCAATTTAACGCTCGTGTGGCTGAAACAGCTCAATTTGACTATTACCAGAATTGTTTTTGAGAAGAAGAAATATCTGGTAAATGGAGGAGCCGACCCGGTGATTTGAACCGGAAAATCTCCGATCATCGTAGGGGCCGAAAGATTGTCCAGAATTGGCCGGAATAAGCTCCCATAGCTGCTGAAGTAACATGGCAGCCAGCCTCTCACGCTACCCTGGCCAGTAGTCCTGGCGGGGACTTTGCCAAGGCCCCTTTTCCAGGGGTTCGGCCAGATTCGAAAACCTCCAGCAACCAGGCTGAGCTCTCACCGCACAGCCACGATGACCACCAAATGTACCATCCCTAGTTCAGGTTTGTGACCACGTGCGGTTAATTGTGGAACGACTGTTCGTAACAATTCTCTGGGATACCCCACGTTAAAAATGTGCTGCATGGGTTTTAACCCAACAGATTATTGCGAAGAGTAATACCATTAGTCCAGGCATACGGCAACTCCGCTTACTACAGTGATGGTTTTTCGATCAGCGTCCTTCGGGTACCCAAAGGGCGCTGATCGAAAAACCATGCTACAGTGCTGAATGATGTTGAAGCGTTGATGGCGATAACTTCTCCTGGCCAATGCTGAGGTAGAAATTGTGAGTGTCACTTCCTGCTCCACGCCAGTTTACATGTTTGCGAGAAAGTTGATGCCCCTTTAGCGCTGTTATGGTAAAAAGAGATTCTGGTGATGTTGAATCAACTGGCATGGAGCTGGAAAACGACACCCATAGCTTCTGTCCCGAACGAACTTGTGACAAGATGGAATATGAAGAAAGAGTTATAGTACGGGTGTGTACGTTTTTTTAAACGCCTGGTTGTATTTCTAGATCTAAGGCCCAGGCGTTGACTTTCTTGCAACGGATTTTTATTTTATTCAGTGTTGTAGTTTGTCTTGTATTACTTACGTTGTGTATTTTTTTCCAGTGTACATTGACTTCCCTAGAAATGTGCGGTCCTGCTTCTTACACGTGGCGACACTTGGCTCGGGACTGAGACGGAAGTTCCGCATTCGTATTTCCCAAATACCTTGCAACAGTGGAGACTTGGGTATGTCAATCTTCGTGATATGTGGCATGTGAGATTACGCGGCATGTCATTATCTTACTGTGCCATGTGGAGAATCGTAACCCATGTGAACATCCTATATAAGATCATGTAAGATCCTTTAAGTTCTTACAGGGGTCCTACAAGATCTTGGTACAAGATCCTGTAGGATCCTGACAGATCCTGCAAGATCCTGCAGGATCTTGTACCAAGATTCTATAGGATCTTGCATAAGATTAGGTGCAAGATCCTGTAGGGTCTTACAGGATCTTAGCAGGATCCTACAGGATCTTGTACCAAGATCTTACAGGACCTTACAGGATCTTGTAAGTTTTGCTGTTCTTGTAAGAACTTAAAGAATCTTAAAGTATCTTAAAGGATCTTACATAGAATGCTCACATGGGAAGGCTTGGGTATTGGTCAACTTTGTCTCTAGAACAGCAGTAAACACTTGGGAATGTCAATTTTGCTACGGTATGGCATAATCTTACTGCACTATGTGGAGACTCGTAAGGCATATTGGTTGAATTTATCTATTGCAGCAGTGAAGGGTTGGGTATGTCAAATCTTGCTGCAGTATGTCATAATCTTACTGTGCTATGTGGATGCTCACAAGGCTGGCGTACTGGTTTTATTTATCCTAGGTCAGCAGGGAAGACTTGGCTATGTTATAATCTTACTGTCCTACGTGGAGACTTGTAAGGCTGTCATACTGGTTGAATTTATCTCTATGGTAGCTGTGAATTGTTTGGTACGTCAGTCTTGCTGCTGTAAGTTATAATCTTACTGAGCTACGTAGAGATTCATATTGGTTGAATTTGTCTACAAAAGAGAATCTTTCAGCTACAAGGGCACAACAAACTAAAGTAAAATAAAATAAAAATGTTCAACAGTGTGATTGAGACTGGTGGTGTAGCAACAAAGCTGATAAGAAAACAAGTGTTGGGTATTTTTCTGAAATAAACATATAATTCTCAATAAAAAAGCCTACATGTTTTCCTATAATTTTACATTTAAGTTCGTATATATTTTTCCTATATTTTTCGACAAAACCTATAATTTCTATAATTTTAGACCAAATCGTGAGTGGTCACCCTGCATATGCTATTAGTAGCTACGTCAGCCATCAGCACCTTCCAAATCTACAATCAGAACTCTGCAAATTGAACAGAACGTTCCAAAAAGCAGAAGTGATCTAATTTTCAACGCTTGTCTGTTCGTTCATTCTACAAGCTGGTTGATGTTTGAGCATGCACCAGGTAACAGTTTATCGACTAACTCCAAGATGGCATCCATCAGCCGCTTCAAAAGCTGATATGACGCCACTTTCACTCTTAGCAAACTCTTTTCGAATGCAGGGCTCTTTTGTGTATTAAAGGTGCAAACTGTCTTCAGAAGGAGATGTTTAAGAGATTTTGTAAAGCACTAAGAAAAACTTGCAGAAAACATTTTCGGAAGAATGTGTGTTCGGAAGGGTAGGTGGCAGTGGCGCACACTTAAACCTACCCAACAGGGGCGTATGCAGACTTTCAAAAGGAAGAGAGTGGGAGAGGCACAATTGAAAAAAAAGGACAATTCTATAAATTTCTTGATCTCTTTTGGGGGGGAATGGGGGGCTTCTACTCTGTCCGTTTTGCTATATGATCGCAGTAAAAAAGGGCATCTTGGATTAAAAAAAGGGGAGTTTATTATGCGTTTCGTTCACCGTTTGTCGCAAGAGCAGGAGAAAAGGAAATTTGGCGTTAAAAAGGGGCATTTTTTGCTAAAGGAGGTCCCAAGTGCTCCAATGTGCTTACGCCCATGTTACCTCACCCTTAGTACAATTTCTTTCTTTTTATAAAGGTGGTATTTGTGTTTTCGAGATATTTCCTTACTCTGAGCCATTTCTCTTTCCAGCTCCTTCCGGTTGTTTGCAGTACTTCCGGTCCATATCAGGCATCATCTCCAGTTTCAACACAGGTGGTTCCTCCTCCATTTCCGGCGTGACGTATCCTGCCAGTCAAAATTACGCCGTGTGCGTTCGACGTGAAAGCGGCTTTTGTTCTCTCCGTTACTCCACTAGCGTCACCAACGGATATTTTCAGATCGATTCCATTGGTTCGAATGTCCCATGCAACGATTACGTGCTAATTCCCAGAGGAAACGGAGGTCAGACGAGCACCAATGGCGGCACTTCCGTTATGAACGACAGACATTGCGGTTCGAACTTCACTCCCGTTACGAGTAAGTATTTGTAACTGCTTTGTGTTTGTAGTCTTGAGTAAAATGGAAGCAGGTGTTTTACACTTTTGCACCAAAATGGTGCCTTTAGTTTACAACAGGATAGTGTGATTTCAACCCCATGTAGGTGCTTTGTAAAGCGCACGAAACCGTGAAGACCTAGGTAGCCTACTGGAGCGATACAAAGGATGAGTCTCAAGATAATACTTCCCCATGTTGCGCCACTCTTTCTCAGTCGTGAACCCTTGTAGACAGTTGTCAAATTGGCACCATTAGTCCAAGCTGATGGGCCTTCCAAGAATTGTGCCAATTCACAATAACTAGCATTTAAATTACTTAAAGAGAGAAAGGTATTTTGTTTTCCCCTGCCAAAAAAATTCAGCCTTATGTCTCTTTTGCTGCTACAGCTAGTGCACAATAAATGGAGATGAAAAATTATTTACGTTGCCTTTCGGACTTAAATGTCAGACTCGTGAGCGGGCTTGAGCCGTCGGCTTTCCGTTCTGTTTAGTAATTATCCGATAGGTATTTTTTTTCGGAAACATATGCAGTACTCCACCTCTTATGGTTTACTCGTCAGTTACCCAGACATTTTCTATAATTTTCGAAAATTGCATCGAAAATGTATTTAAAAATAAATTTTTTTAAATGGATTAATTTGATTTTTCATAAAATTCTGAAAACTAACGATTACGCCACCAGTTTATTTTCACTGTGATCAACAGTTTTTGTTTTCTAACTTCTAACGATTCGCTGAAGCTGTAATCACGGTTTTAAAGCTTGTTTACATACTTATAATGCCAACATGATGACGCTCACGTCACACAAGCAGGGAAAGGTCACCAAGGTTAATCCTATTAGCTAAGTTAATCGTACCGAATAATACTTTGGACGTTAAATGAAAAGTTGAAGATTGCTACCGCAAGTAACAATGTTCTAGTTTTCACTCAACTTTCGGACTATTAGTCGATGTGATCAACTTGGCAAACAGGATTAACCTTGGCTGCCTTTTCCTGGTTGAATGATATCACTACTTTCAAATGCCGACCCTTTTTGGAAACTTGGCGGCTTCTTTTATACCAGTTTTGGTTTTGGGTATACAAATAACTGCTACATCCTCCCCACTTTGTTTTTACCTCACCTCGAATTGAAAAACGTTTTAACAGCGGCTACTCCGTTTAATTTGACGATTTGCGCTCCAACTATCCTGGTGAGCTAGTCTCGTTCACTTACTATGACTCGTTAATATTTGGTCGGGTTTTGACTGATTGTTTTGTTTTCTTTTTTTGAACGAAATTTTGGGTTTTGACTGGTGATTGAGTGCCACACCTACAGATGGCCAAGAATTACCTTTGTCTTTTTGTCATCATGCCCCTGCCATATCGGGAAAAATTATTTCATATTTGGCGTAATTCAGCTTTTATAGGTACCTACGCATTGATTAAAATAGTAACTCGCTACCAAAACTAAGGGCGCGTTTATGCAATGACTCGCCTTTGCATTCTCGCAGCTAGAACTCAATCATGATGGCAAAGGTGACATTGCCATGGTAACAAAGCTAAACGGATTAGCTAAATCCGACATCGTTTGAGTAAATACTTGCAGTCTTATAATCCGTGCCAATAATATAAAGAATTCCTCATGACGAAACAATTTTTCCAAACGCTTCTGAACTCACGTTATTTGCTGTTTTCGTTGCGAGGCGGCAGCCATAAAACCGCCGCCATGTTGGAATTTGAGGCGATTTCTAGCTTCTAGCTGCGAGAAAGCAAAAGCGAGTGGTTGCATAAACGTGCCCTAAACACTGAAAACAAACACAAATCAAGAAAACCTCGCACAAATATAGGCCTATTGTTATCCGCCATTACGTTGTAGCTTTTAAGAAATTGCCAAAAGTTTAACAATCCTATCAATGTATTCTTCTTTTCCAGCTTCTGCTACCCCATTCGTTCTGTACGTAGCATCTGATGACAACCCCGAAGGAGGAAGGGGATTCCGACTGGATTACATGCAACTACCGTGCAGTATGTAGCGACCAGAGTTACGGACAGTGGACATGACAGGTGAAGAGTGGTGACGGCTACTAAACCCTGGGGAAAGCCACACCCGAGGGCGTGGAACCTTGGGGTGTTTGAGACAGATCCTTGGGATTTTGAAAATTCAAATGCAGCGAGCTACGTTCTTGGGCAAGTCGAGGAGAAGAACCGCCAGCGGATTGCTTAAAACGCCTTCGGATGTCAATCAAACTACCAAAGATTTACGATTGAAAAAATCTTAACATGCTCGAGGCATGCACGATAACTGTGAATCTGGAAAGAGAGATGAATATCATAAAAATGTTCCTCACGGCACCAGCACAAATTACGTGGACGCCGTAACTGTATCCGCTATCTTTACCATGCATTCGCGAACGTCTCAATGCGATTGCGAGTGTTTACGTGAATAAAACCGGCCGAGCGTTTTTAATTCCTTACCAATAAACAAAGTGTAAAGATCAGTGGTTCACCCTTTCACAGTTCTAAGATAAAAAAAAAAAAAGTTTTAAGATATTGAGCCTTGTGAGTGTATGATTTGTCTTCCCTCTCCATTGTCTACGGCCGTGTGAATTTCGGTCGAATGGAGCCCTGGTTACGGTTGTGACCTTAATAACGGGTTCAGCGAATCATCTTTATGCCAGTGGAGGATGTAGCCATAGCGATTAAGGCGCTATGCAAGTGATCTGGGGACGAACTGGGTAGCTGGTTCGAATCCGGGTCATGCCACTCCGACGAAACGTAAGTGCGTGAAGGTGGCTCACTGAACTACATTATTTCTAGTGTATGATTTTCGCTATTGGCTAATTTTCAATTTTCCTTAACAGTTCTAAGATGGCAGACCCTATATTGGAAACGCACCAATCGTGGTTTTTTTTTTATTTGAATTGTATGGCACACCATATTTTGACAAACTGTAGTGCTCATCATTGTATTGTTCCGTTTTGTGCAGGTGATCAAGCTGATAATATTTTCATTGAAGATTATATTGTCTGTTTATTTTATGATGCACCTGTGGTTTATCCTCGCCGTCAGGAGTGCATTATTTTCAAGATTAACTTTAGGGTAAACCAAAGTATACGTTTTTTTGTTATGTTCCAAGTCAAAACACAGCTTAAAAATCACTATGGTAGTGATGTAAAGCTTCATGCCACTTTTTGCGTAATAAATGCAACAATTAAAGGGAAACCCGGCCTGCCTTATAACAGCCACGCGCAGATCGCCATCCGCGCATTTACCAGCGCCAGGGTCGGCTGGGGTGGTAGCTGCGTTCCTCGCAGCGAGGAACGTAGCTGCTGTCTCGGTTGGCTTTGGGAATAGCATCAAGTATGTGTCGTCACAAACCGGAATGATTCTCGTGTTTTAACATCACAGTTTATAATTTTCTAGGCTAGTGGCTTATAATTGTCCTTCGGCGATCTATTGGAATAATTAATTTTAATTTTTACCGCATTAGTCTTTTAGATTTTTGATCTCATAGTAATTATTAGTACACGCACACACAGAGATGAAACGTCATGGTTATCGTAAGCGTTCAAAGGATCAAAAAGTTACTAATATTCAACAGAAAATCTCCTAGACGCCACATTTTAAAACGGTTTTTAGCTAGGGATTGACTAAAGGTAGGTAAACAAAACTTTGGGGCCGTACTTAATGTGAAGGATCGAAAAAAATGGCGCTGGGGGGGATGTCTTTAAAATATTTTGTTGTTCTTCTGGCTAGAACACTTTTCTGTCTATTCTAGCATCGGTTGACTTCTTCAGAAGTCTGTGTAAAAAAAATAACAATATAAAGTGTGAATACCTTGGGCAATACGAGTACGTACCTGAAAGGCATATAGCCATATAAGCTGAGTGATTTATGGATCTGATTGGCTAATCAAACAAGAAGCCTAAAAGAAAATCACACTCCAGTCAACACCAAAGACAAACATCAACTAATGACACAAACACCCAAGAAATCAGGATTCCAATTCCGAACCGCTAAATTCTAGAATTCGACGTTGGGCAAAAACGGCGAGGGGGGAGGGTCACCTCTGAATGGAACCTTCCAAACTCGATGACCTCTTACAGAAAGCTGACCAAGTCGACCTGACCTACACTTGAATTTGACCGAAAAACTTACAAACACTGGGTAATATTTGCCGGGCTTGTTCAGGTACAAAATGGAAAGACAGCTGAAGTTCTCCTTATACATTTTGATGTTCCAGAGATCAATCTCTTTGCGAACCACTGAAAAAGGTTTTTGATACTTGAACGTAAAGCGTCAGCATTTTGGCTTTGAAGTTACACTTGCACATATTTTGTCAGCACTGAATTAGAAGTATTCCTTAAGTTGTTTTGCTAAGCACTAAAACGAAAATGTGTACGTTCGTCTAGCATGTTCGTCCCACGACTGTAAGTGGTTAGTGAAGTGAAGATATTACCAATGTGGAAGCGCGTCTCATGTCACAAACAACAGATGTTATGACCAACAATAAAGGACACTAGAGGAGCTTCCACACTTTCAGTAAAAAAAAATAAAGGATAAAATTTGCTTCGATAAATGCTTCTTTAGTGCGGTGTTGTGTGTGTGATCAGTACAAAGGTCTATTTTATTTCCGTCGTTTTATTCTGGGTTTGCCGTCACTTCCACCATGTTTTCAGATGTCATTTAAGGGCTGTTGAAACCGAAACCGAAACCGAATTTTCGGTGGTTTTTACACCGAAACCGATTCGGATTTTGTGTCGGTTTTTCGTACGGTGTTCGAAAATCAAAAAAATGATTTGTTGTTTTACATTTTTTAAAAATAATTATCATTTTCTGCGTATAAATGACAGCAAAGCTCCTAGCTATTAAAACGAAAATAGTAGAGGAAAATGGTGCCACAGCTAGACCCATGGTCTATGACGCTGCTGAAAGCGAAAGCAGGAGTAAGTTGAAACTAGTGATACAACTGTTGCAAGAAGAAAAAATTAGGAAAATCTAGTTGGGGTGGATGGTGGCAAAAACCGATACCGAAACCGAAACCGAGGTTTTTTGGGCGTGAAAACCAAAACCGAAACCGGAACCGAAATAAAAAAATGAAACCGACCCATCCCTACGCGGTACTATGATTTCAATCAAACGTGTACCGAGCGTCATCCATGGGTCATCCCCTTTTTGATAACGTCATTTCAAGATAATGCGCCAAACATAATTTTAGTCTTTGTTATTGACGGTAAGTATTGACAACGCGGGACAGAAATAAGCTTGTCCGATTTCTCTAGCCGAGTTAAACGTGGCCTTGACTTTAACAGGTCTTGTATTAAAAGTACATTCCTCCCAACGCCATTTTTCTCGATCCTCCACATCAAGTACGGCCCAAAAGGTCTATTTACTTACCGTTAGTCAAGCCCTCGCAAAAAATCCGTTTTAAAATATGGCGTCTAGGAGATTTTCTGTTGAATATTGGGAACTCATTTAATAGCATCCTGCGTATATTGTATGATCCTTTGCGCGTACAATAACCATGGCATTCCATCTGTGTGTGTGCAGGTACTAATTTTTAATCGTTGGCTAATAATTACCATGAGATGAAAAGTCTAAAAGAGTAATGCGGTTACATTTGTGTAGTCTTTCTTTAGAAACTTTTGGTTGTGTAAAAAAGTGGTTCATTCCTAGTGTGATAAGTCGTAAGGTTTAGGAAAAATGCAAGCTCTGGAACAAAGTATGTTGAACAGGAGAAGCCCAAAGTGCACATGTAAAATCAACACAACCCGACGTTTCGAGCTAGCTCCAGCTCATTATCAAGGGAAATACAAGATACACTTAAAATTGCATAAAGTAGCAAACAGACAAATGCAGGCAAAACTGCCTAAGTCAAGCTACAATACGAACAATGCCCTGGGTGTGTAGTAGAGAGCGAACTCCTCTATTGAACCAAACCTCAAATTGTCCAAACCTCAAATTGAACCAAACCTCAAATTGTCTCTCCAAAAGACAAAGCAGCCAGACTTCAAACTTCCTGCACACCTCAAAAAGAACACCATATACCAAATTCCTTGTGAAAATAAAACATGTGGCGCCACCTATATTGGACACAGTGAACAAAAGCTAATAGAACGATTAAGATCCCACAAATCGAATTTCAAACTTCTAGACAACAATAACTCATTGGTCCAGCATTTTAAAAAAACGGGTCACAAACCTACTATTTCAAACACCAGAATTCTTTTCCAAATTCCACATATTCGCACTAGACTTAATCTTGAAACTCTCTGCATCGCCTTGCACGATCCACAGGTTCATAATCATCTACTCCCTAATGACAACAAATTCAAAGAATACTTAGCACTCCTCAAAGAGCACTCTGTTACTAAATTCCGACACCAGGGTACTATAAAAATAACTGTTTGATACCCTCACCACCAGGGAAAACTGATTTAAAGCCGGACTACACTCATATTTCGCCACTTCTCGCTCTCCTCTTTCTCTCCTTTTAAAATTTTAAAAATTTTAAATTTTTAACTTGTTCGTATTGTAGTTTGACTTAGGCAGTTTTGCCTGCATTTGTCTGTTTGCTACTTTATGCAATTTTAAGTGTATCTTGTATTTCCCTTGATAATGAGCTGGAGCTAGCTCAAAACGTCGGGTTGTGTTGATTTTACATGTGCACTTTGGGCTTCTCCTGTTCAACATATAAGTTGTGAGGATCATATTATTTAGATGTAGCGATAAAAAAAAAAACCATGCGCTAAAAAATCCATGCGTGCGTTCCTGAGAACCATTTAATTAATTTTTAGTGGCTTTAATATTCTTGAAGTCATTATCAAGACGAACTAAAACCATTATTGGTAGTCATTATTCAAATCATTACTCAAATCATTATTGGTAACAAACAAGAACAGGGGGAATGAACAAAAAGGAATGAGCAATTTAGTTTTTTTACAACAAGATCACTCACTTATTAATCAATAGTTATAATGCGATGACCCGCACTCTCTTTTACAGATGAACAGACATCTCGTAACAGAATAAGGAACTGTTGGAATTACCTAAGCCTACTTTAAGGTTCCTCCCACTTAACTGCCTTAGGTTAATGAAGCTTCACGTTACGGACCTACCTATGGCTAATACAAGCTTCACGTTACGGACCATAACTAAGTTGCAAGCTTCACGTTACGGACCAGTGCAGATTGCAGGCTTCATGTTACGGACCATACGACCGAGCTAAGCTTCACGTTACGGATTAAATTAAGAGCCGAGTCATTATCACGCTACGGAATATTTTTAGAGCTGGGTTATAATCACGCTACGGATTGGTATTTGACCAGCTGCTGCGGTAGCTAGCAACCCTACGAAGATTTAGACTCTCCCACAGACTAAACCACACTCATTTCTAGAACCAGTGGAACTGATACTTTGCAAGGGATTAGTTCTCAAAACGCAAATCTCGATATAGTGAAAGGCAAGCTCGCTAATATGATACCAGGCAACTTTCGTAATACTTCCGAATTAAATTAACTCTCTTCCGCTGGAGCTATCTAATTGACATTTTTAGCACTACGCAATCCTTAATGACTTGCTAAAGACGATGCGCATTGGGAGTAATTACTAAAAGTCTGAGGATAGTATGGAATGTATTTACTCAATACTGACGACCCGGCCGAAGGTAAGAAGCGTCCACGTTAAGTTGCGTTGAAATCCGGAGCGAAGCATGAGTGACGATATGTCGCCCAACCAAACCTCGTCTACACGAGACCAACGAGAGGAGTGAGCTACCTCATGCATGAAACTCTGTTGGCTATAAAGGAGACAAATAAATTACCGTAACACGTGACAAGGTTGCATCAAAACATAAAATAAAAAGCTAGACTACACACCAATTTGTTGAAAATAAATATCGAGGAAACAATAACACAGGTAAGTGACAAATTCTTTAACTCAAAGGTAAGTATAATCTTAGGTTTTGTATTTATTGATTTGCAGGTTAATGGAAATGCTGGCCAAAGCCCATTGAGACACCTCACACCATGCGAGGCTTCCGTAGGGTGACAGGAGCAATCGAGAAATCGGCCAGAGAAGTTTTCAGGCGACCAGAGCCGAAATCAATGGGGAGGTGCAATAAGTGTCCATGCAACAAAGAACGAACTACTAATGTAATGAGCAAAAACAGATTGTCAGATATGTTGATTTTAAGTATTAAAGACACGATCACGAAACGCAAATCCTTCATTTTCAACACAGTAGGCTTGAATTTATTTCCAGTTAAATTTAAACTTGAATGTAACTCTAAAGGATGCATGTCATAAACTCAGACCACGGCTGCTTATAGTTTTGTGCCTTCCTTATCCATTGACCAGATTCTGTTTCGTAGGCATGAAGTGTGTCATCGTCATCGCAAACAAAGAGGGTACTCTTCCTATTGAGACGTAGAGGGTACAGGGCGCAGATTTTCTTTGGTGATCCTTCAAACTTCAGCTTATCCCATTTGCCAGAATCCAAGTTGTAAACACAGAATAGATTTGTGTTTTGAGACGGAACTACATGCAGCTTTCCGTTAAAGATGCTTGCACTACACAAGTCAATTTTTGCAGGTATAGTAGTTACTACCGTCCAGACATCAGATTTTGGGTCGTAACGTTCAACTGTGTTTCTCCATTCGTTTTCACAACCAACCACGTATAAGCAACTGTTAAAGCTCAAGACGTGTGGACGGTTGTGAGAATCATTAGTGCGTGCTACTGCCTTGCACGAATCTTCAACTGGGTTGTAGCGTTGCACGCTTGTTACGCCAACTTCATGTGCATTTACTCCATTCACGACGTAGATGAAGTTGTCCAGCACTCCAGCATTTGCTTGACATACAGCGGTTGTTAGATTTCCTCGTGAAACTACTGCATTGCCTGCGGGGCAGTATTTAATAACTTGTGTTGATGGTGTGGTACGAAGACTATCACTGTCGCCACCACCTATGATGTACGCATAACCATTGAGCCAAACACTATCCATGCCATCCTCTAATTTAAACGGGAGTGTTTTAGGCGCCGACCACTGATTCTGATTGGCAAAATACATCATGCTTATTTGTCTGTTGCCCGTTTTCCCAAAACACAATAGTTTAGGTTCCCGATCAGTGTCTTGGTTGTTAACCGAAAGTAGCAGTCTGGTTGTTGCTTCAGCTGTAAGTAGAGTTAGGATGTGGCAGTTAAATTTGACTAACGGATTGTTGCGTAGAACGTCTGTCAAAAGATCTGTTGAAACTTTCGGAAGGTCTAGCTCAGCTAAAATAACCAACAAGGTATCTTCTCGATCTTTTTCAGCTTCAGCCCATTTCAGAAGTCCGTGCATAATGTCATCCATGGAACTCTTGTATTTAACGAGTTGTTGGATGATCTGCTGAAGCTGGTCGCCTTTCAGGTTAATAAATTCTTCTTTCGTTATGATAGTGTTGAAGTTCTCGGCCAGGAAGGTGATAACGACGATTTTTGTCTCCTCATCACCATACTCTTCAACCAGTTCGTATATTTCCAGGAAGCTATCACAGCTTATCAATTTGCAAAGATTATCGTAACAGTAGTCACGCAGTGTTTTAATCTGCATCATATGTGACGTAGCAAGCAGCTTCTTTAACAAAACTGGATCGCCCACGTCTTTAACTTTTCCGGTATACAAAAATGGTAGAATTATGTCCATTTCTTCTGCAGTTACGTGGGGAAGTTCGATCTTTTTTTTACTACTCTCTTCCCAGCCGGAGTCAAACATTGCTTTGAAATAGTCAGTCGTGGCAGCGAGAATCATCCTGTGAGCTGGAAATTCTTTATTTCCACAGACCAAGATAACATCTGTATTTCTACCAGTCGCTCGTTGAGAATCTAACATTTCTCCAAGTTGTAGAGAGTGACTCAGTTCTGGTTTCCCCGCCATTGTTCTCTGGAAAAGAATGGAATTTATTATGAATTAGAAGGCAAATGTAAATAATGGAGAGAGATGCCTTTTGTAAAGCAAATGACCAAACATCGTTGTGCACATTATTATGAAATCATACAGACCTTTCTTTGGCACTGGTTTTCATAAATGAAATTTATTAATTTTTGTTTTAATAATAAACAAGGATGGAATAAAACAAGGATGTAAGAAATGAAATTTATTAAAAGGCCTAACGTGGTAGGTTAAAGGAGTGAAAGTCGTATTGAGCTAAACTGTATTGCTACCGTCAGTTCGACCTGATTGGCACCTTAAAGGGATATACCTCCCAGCGCCCTTTTTCTCGATCCTCCACATCAAGTATGGCCCCAAAGGTCTATTTCCTTACCGTTAGTCTTTCCCTAGCTAAAAATCAGTTTTAAAATGTGGCGTCTAGGAGATTTTCTGTTGAATATTGGAGAACTTTATTTACGTTTTTCCAGAACGTATATGATGCTTTGCGTGCCTACAATGACCATGAAGTTTTATCTGTGTGTGCGTAGTACTAATTTTAATCGTTTCCTAGTAATTACTATGAGATCAAAAATCTAAAAGACTAACGCACTAAAAATTAAAATTTATTATTCCAATAGATCGCCGAAGCAAAATTATAAGACACTAGTTTAGAAAATTGTAAATTGTGATTTTAGAATACAAGAATCATTCCGGTTTTTGACGACACAATTAATGCGTTCACGCTGGCTTGTCTATTAGGCACAATGCCAACTGAGACAGTAGCTGCGTTCTTTGCTGCGAGGAACGAAGCTACTGTCTCAGTTGACCTTAGCTATGGTAGACGCGCGGATACGATCGGTGCATGGCTGTTATAAGGCAGGCCGGAACCTTGCTTTAATAGCCCTGATGTCATTGCTGTTGAGCCAGAACGGTTAGATCATAGGTCAAATGGTTTCAGTCAAATTAAAATATAAAGAGGTAAGAGGGTTAAAAACCACAATCAGTCCAGATAAACATGCTTAAACAAGAAAAAGCACTGAGAATTGTTTTCTTTCTGCAAACAAGTACCACGCTCGACTTACAATGAGAATTTTCGTTTTCTTTTCACTAAATGAGGACCATGGTCGGCTTACACTGAAAAGACCCGGCTAATTGAAACCGAAACCGACAGCGTACCGTCTCCTTTAGTAATTATACAGATCGAAGCTTTTCTCAATGGGTGCTGACAAACAAACCACAGATCTATACAGTATATTTAACTTAGAAGAGGCGGTTTGTTTTTTAGCCGTATTAGAGAAGTGACGTCAGCTTCGTGAATCGCCGGATTTTTACGGAAACACGAGGATGCTTCTCGATTAGGATGCGCTTAATTTGGCGTATCAATCAGCAACATAAAAATGAGGTTAGGTCTAATAGGGCAGTGACACGACGTAGTATTATTGTGTATAACTCTATGGTGGAGCCAGTAACTGGGTTAGCTGCAAGGGGCACTGGAGGGGGAAAAGAAGAGCGTCTTACTGAAGCCAATGCTATTAGACTGAATTTCTTAAGCCTATAACGCATGATTTTTGTTGTTGGAGAAAACAACGTTCTTTTAAGCCTAAGAAACCTGCTCTCAAAGCACTGTATTGACGAAAAGCGCCGTTTTTCCCTTACATTTTAATCTAGTGCACCTTGTAGCTATGCCCACCAAATTGTTTCTCGTAGCCAAAATGACGTCACATGACGCTGCTCTATACGAAATGCCAATGCCGAAACGAACGAAATTTCAGGTTGGTTGATGAAATGGGATGGTGGATAGCCTCGCTACGCAAAGTAAAAGTTAAACACCGTAAACCAAACATAAAAGGTAAACATTATACATAAAACTAAACACTGTATATCAAAATTACTCGTATATCGAAATCGAAGTCGTAAATCGAAACCGAAACCCTAAAACGCAATTCCTTCAGAAAGTAGTTTTGTGAAAAGAAAACAAAAGTTCTCAAACCGAATCCCACTCGAGCTAGTATTAAATGTATGATTTGATTTGCGTGTTTTAGCACTCAACTCCTTTTCAACAAATTTCCCTCGACCTTCCGACTCGGGAAATTAAATCTGGAAAGGAGTTGAGTGCTAAAACACCGAAATTATCGATTTAATACAAGCAGAAAACACTATGCCGAAAAATCAGAGTTCGGAGGGAACTTTGCAGCGTCGTAAAATCTAAATTAGAAATCGAAACTGTAATCAAGACGCACTCTAGTGTGTAGCGCGCCAAGATTAACGATAACATCCAGGTAATATATATATATATGAGCATGGCGTCCGCTAGTGACGTTATGTCTTTACAGCAAAGGTAGTTTTGCTGTTTTCAGGCATGTGAGGATAAATAACTATGCGACAGAAAAGGCTGAAACTTGTTTGATCGGGAGACTTTGGTCGCCTGACAACATAAAAGTCACTATTAATGGTACAGCTTACCGTTTTCTTGTTGAAAAAACGACGTGAATAACGTTGTTATTTACCTAATTACTAGTTACTGGTAACGTTTTTTGTTTTATCAGTTTTATCACGAAAATAAATTCTTCCATGCGATGGATAAAGCTGGTTCATTTTACAGGTCTTGCTCTGGAGATGTGCCCTTTTCATAATGCCTCTTCTAATTGGTCAAGTGGTTCAGGGGCTAGGTAGGGACCTCTAAACGACCAAATTGATGGTTTTACATTGTTTTAAAATTGTTATTATGCAACAATGCCAAACTGAACATTAAATAAATTCGTGGGTTTGTAAGGAGATACTGCAATGCTAAAGAAATACTAATCATATGATAAAAGGTGCCTGCTGTCCTCAAAATCTAACAAATGCCAACAAACAAAAAAAAAAAGAAATGGACCATAAAAATTAGATTGGTATTTCCATCTCATAATTGCTAAGAAAATAAAATGGATTTCATCAATTGGGACCAAAAATATCTGATATCTACCCCAAAACCAAACTTGTTAAGAATTCCTGCCAAGCTTTTTGGCCGTGCGAAGTCGTGATATCAAACGCCAAGTTCTTTCGCCAAGCTAATCCACCGACTAAGATTTCAAACGCTAAATGAAATAATTGAAAATTGCGCAGTAAGCAATTTTCATATATTTCATTTAACCTTCAGACTATCACTTGGTGGGATTAGCTTTGCTAAAGGGCTTGGCGATTGATATTACGACTTCACACGGTCGAAAAGCTTGGCTTGTTTTGGTGTAGATAGAAAATACTTCGCAGAATAAATTTTCAAAAAGATAACAAAGAATGCCACTAGTGTTTTATGATGACATCGATAATTTGTACGTTTTAGCACTCCTTTCTAACAAATTTCCCTTTACTTCGGTGGCAGGAAATGAAATCTGGAAAGGAGTTTAGTGCTAAAACACCACAAGGCATGCCGTTGACTTAAATATTTGTATGGTTGTTTGTATTTTAGTTGTTTACAGTTTGATTTTGTTTGCTGGAGTTTCCAACATAATTTTTTACTTTATTTGACTTTGTTCCGTCATTGACTTTATTTGGTTGTGTCATCAGTCGTAATATCCCGAGTACTTCTATGAAATCGATAATTCGTGCGTTTTTAGCACTCGACTCCTTTCTAACAAATTTCCCTCGACTTCGGTGGCAGGAAATTAAATCTGGAAAGGAGTTTCGTGCTAAAACACCACAAGGCATGCCATTGACTTTAAATATTTGTATGGTTGTATGTATTTAGTTGTTTACAGTTTGATTTTGTTTGCTGGTCGAGAGTTTCCAACATAATCTTTACTTTATTTGACTTTGGTCCGTCATTGACTTTATTTGGTTGTGTCATCAGTCGTAATATCCCGA
>JAHWFP010087255.1:546-15023 GCA_023313725.1 Lithobius niger
CCCCAGACAGGACAGAAAGTCAAGTAGGCACAAGAAGTGCTAAATACAGATTCAAACCTATTTCGGTTGCCTTTTGGACTTAAATGTTAGACTGCCGAAGCGGAGAATTGGCCTCACGACCTTTGAAACCAAAGGCCGAAGGGTTTCGGCCCTTTGTTTTCAAAGATCATGGCTTCAATTCCGTGCTCCATCATGGCTGAAAAACAATGAGTGAACAACTTTGAGGACAGTCGGAGACAGTTTGGTACTGCAAACATTTTCGTAAATATGGAGTGTGTGGGTATAATCCCTCTCCCCCCCTCCCGCTTCCACCAAAACGTCGGATTTGGTAAAATGGGCTACAATCGGAAATAACGGAGAAGAAATGAAATGTCCAAAAATAGGGGTAAAAAGAAAGAAACGGAAAAAAAGCAGAGTTTAAAAGTCGTCGGATAAATTCTGGATCACGTTGAAAGTTTATTGTACACTGAATCTCCACCCTCTCCCTTTTTTGCCTTCACACTCCTCTTCCTCCACGCACAGCATACTGAAGATAGAGTTCCATTCATACGCGGGACCGTGGCTAAGAATTTTTTCTGGAGGGGCAAACTGACAATCTTACGCTACCGCAATCCTCCCTTCTCCCCCCCCCCCCACCCTCCTAACACGATGAAAGAATACAGTCCCTTCAAACTAAATTAAAACGATAAAAAAAGCCCCCAAAAATTATTAAAACAAAATACTTAGGTTATAGTGCATTGTGATTGGGGGGGGGGGGGGTATAGTGCAGTATAATGAAGCAAACAAATAAGTTGGATAATCTTGTTTTACACCATGCCAACGGAAGCATCGATATGACGTCATCAAAATGGCTGCCGCATTGGATAAATAAACACTTCACCGATTGACTTGTGGCTCGTTTTAAAGTTATTAAGATACACTACCGTTTAAGTCCTATGGTTCTATATAAAAAATGCAAAGAGTTGCGCGTTACGAGCTCGCAATGATAAAAATGCCTAATTTTTCACTCAAGTTTTTCACTCTGTAGTTGGAAATAACAGACAAACAGCGAGACTGGCGTAATGCCTTCATAGGAATTGGATCACGGCAAATTCAATTATCTTTAAAAAAAAAGCAACAGAAATTAAAAATCGGTTGATTGGTTCGCGAGATATCAATGCTGAGGCGAAATTTTGAGCTCCCCTTTTAGACTAGAAGAAAAAAACAAAAAAAAAAAACTTTCAACGGCATGTGATGAGACATTTGGGTACCAGGCGGTTTTAACCTTACTTGAACATGCTGAATACGAATCTACCTGGTGCCAAGTCGAATTACTCTTTCTAAGCCCGGAATTCAAGATGGTGTTCAAAAATGGCGAACAAGAACAGTGTTTTGCTTGTAGTCTAAACCGTTTGAAACTAAAACGATGACGAACTATGTTTAGGATAAAATTTCCTTCAGAAATGTTTTTATTCATATTTAGCGTAAAATTAACCCTACTGACCCAAATTCGTCTTTTAAATTCTGTTAGGCAAAGTGCATATGTGTATTATAATTCCTGGCTTTAAACAGCTGCAATGTTAGTTCTAATTAAGCCCCAGACATAAGTGGACTTAAAGAAAAGGTCAAGATGTACGTTTTCCAACAAGGATAATTAAAACGATGTATTATTAGTAGCAAAGTTACGGCAGTTTATCTACGTTGTAGCGGCTTGGTTTTTGCGTAACAAATTCCGTTGTTAAACTGCGGCAGTAGTCGTTCTATGTAAGATAAATAGATGTGATTGGGATAGTTTATTTACGCTGTAGCATTGCGCTTTTTCCATCTATTTACCATGAGTACGTTCTTTAAAACTGCTAGAGGCCGTTCTAATTAAGATAAGTAGATGTAATTATGCAACTTTCACATCCACGTGAATCACGAGCAACTTCCAATCCAGCGACCTCTTACACAGCTAATCTTTTTATCAAACTACATGACAAAGTCCCATTGACAAACCTAAATCCCCAATAACAAGTTCATCTGAGAGAAATTGCAGACATATTAATAAAGGTCCATGCTACGTTACTTAGCAACAGTACCAAATCGCCGCCTTAAACCTGCTGCCAAACTTCAAATTAAGGTAAGGAATTATTTCTCATTTTTATGCAAAAATAGCTAAATTACGGATTCGTTAGTGTTCACAATGGCAAACTTATTATTGAGCAGTAGGACATTACACTATCGTTATCTTAACATCTAAATTAAACGTCGCAACTAAAACTTAATGGCGCGGTTTTTTCTAAGCCTCACGCAAGATTTGCGACAGATGTTGTTGGCGAAGACGAAATAGACACTGTTGGTTCATTGAAGCGGGATGTGCATTTGAAGTCGTGTTGGCTTCTCCAGCAGCCAATCAAAAGTTGTTTGTGGCAAAACTAACTATAAACGGTTGTCCAGTAAAAATGCATGACCTGCACAACCAACCTGTCAATGCGCGGATTCACTGGCTCCGCCATAGTGCCAACCCAGTAGACATAGCGGCAGCGATGTCTGGTTTTGGGACTATATATAGAGTCCCATGCGTTTGAGCGGCTAGTTGTTAGAGGGGAAGAAGTGTGCGACACGGGAGTACGACTAGTTAGTTTCCGGTTGAAACCCTTTAAGACAATAGAGGATGTACCAGACGTGTGCGTCCTGAAGGGAATGCCAGTTCTCGTAGTTGTGACTGACCGCGTGCCACGGTGTTTGAGCATGGCACAATATCGTGACCCGCGCGACCTATGTGAACATTTGCTAGCCGCGCAAGCTGAAGTGGCGCAAGAAGCAGTCCGGCTGTTTTGTGTTGGAGTGCAGCAGATGGTGAAGAACCAGCATTTAGACAAGAGCAGTATGCAACATAATACTTCGAGTACGACGAGACCTGCAGTAGTGCCACGCAGTAAAAAAAATGGATGTGGTTCCAAAACTGGGGCCGAGTGCCTTGCATGCTGGGGCCCCACATGTACGAGTGCTTATTCCCGGTAATCATAGTGCGTTAGTCAAAAGTCCAACCAAAGTCTGTCAAGGAAAAGAGCAACGCGATTCAGGTGATGATGATAAAAGTGATGCACCGCCTGCAAGAAAGAAGAAGTGGAGCAATAGGTTTAGTAAGTATACGGTTAATTGTGAGCAAAGTGTGGTTAGTGTATAGGGAGAGTAGAAAAGGTGGTATGGTTAGTGCAATCACAGATATGCAAATTATAGGTGATGAGGAGTTTCAGTGTCAAGAAGTTGGCCCAGAAGTTGTGGAATTCAGAGAAGTTTTGGGTGATGACAAAGTGAATGTTCAGAAAACTGAGCATAATAATTGTGTTGTCACAAGCAACAGCGGAGAATCTAACACAGCGGATTTAGGTGCAGTGGATCTAGGAGATGTCCTTTCTGGCGTGGAATTTGGGTCTGTCTCTAGAGCGACTACGTTAGATATCCAATATCAGGTAGTGAGAGGGGCGATCAGAGCGGAGTGTGGTAAGAGAGGAGTTGGGTTAGGTTGAAGTTAGTTGCTTCACTGTGTTCACACTGCAAGGCAAATGTAAGCCTCTTGGAATGTTAGAGGCATGAAAAATTAAATTTCTGATGTAGAAGCACTACTTAAATATGTAGACGTTCATAGAGTGCAGGAGACGAATCTGCAGGATTTTGCAGGCGGGGCAAACTTTAAGTCCGATTTTGTAAGAGATGGAGGGAATGTGGGTTTCTTATAAAATGATCAGTTTTTTATGTTCCTTGTATGATATCCTTTAACTTGTTGGGGATAGTTGCTTGCTCAGTGAAGGTTAACATGCTCGGGCGGTGGGTAACCGTTGTAGTTGTTCATGTAACTCCCTCACGAACAGTGAGGGAATGGGAAAGGTGGTTTGCCCAATTTGGCGGTCCGGTTATTGTATGTGGCGACTTCAACTCACAGCATCATGACTGGGGATCAGTCCGAGTTGACACAAGAGGTCGCAATCTAGCTCCAGATGTAGATCGCAGTGGCTTGAGTGTGTTTCAGGATGGGACACCAACATTCTCCCGATGGCAACTAGGCTCTGTTCAAGAGTCTGTACTAGATTTCTTTGTCTGCTCCCCTGAGCTTCAGCGACACTTCAGATTTTCTGTGTTAGATGACCAGAGGGACAGTGATCATTTTCCTGTGATCCTGTGCCCTCTGGGTCGATCTAGACCTTCGAGACTGCCAACAAGATACTGTCCGAAGGCATGGAATGGAATACTGTCTGACTGTGTTATCTCCAATGCAGTGGGAGTGCCCGAAGTGCGGAAAGAGGCTACTGTTTTATCGAGAACCCAACCAGTTTGTGGGACCAAGCTCTGCTCCTCTGCAGTGCGCGACAGAAAACTAGCATTTCGCCATTGGAAATGGTTGCCGTGCGATTACACCTGGATTCTGTATCAAGGCACTGCATACTTGATCCGGAAAGAACGGGAGTTGTATCCAGACAGAGTGTGCAGCAGCATCAGCTCTGCAGGGTCCTCAGCCAGTGCCTGGCGAATCCATAATCAAGAATCCGCCAGGGTTTCACAAATGTGGGTATATGACCGGCAAAATGGGCCAAATGCTGTCTTGAGGGGTGAAGCTATGGCTGATGCCTCTGCAGGAGATTTGCGAGTGTTTATGCTCTGCCAGCGGGCTCAGTTCCACTTTCCCCTGTTAGCTGCTCGGTTAGAAACTCTGCAGAGGACCTTCCGTGGAATGTGGCTGAATTTTCGGCTGTGCTTGCTAGGTGCAAAGACAGTAGTACTCCAGGAATTGGTGGTATTTCCTGTGGGAGCTTACGTGACCTTACCGAGCATGCTGTTACAGAGGGTGTTGCCCTCCTGCAGTCTATCTTTAGCAATTGTGTTATACCTGAATCGTGGCTATTTACCATTATAGTCTCTGTCCATAAACCAGGGTCAGTGCGGTCAGATGTGTCTAATTATGGTCCCATATTGCTTTTGTCCATCCTCCGAAAGGTCTATGAGGCTTGAGTGGCACCTTGAATGTTACGCCTCTCTTGCTCCAACTCAATTTGGCTACCGGGCAGGAAGAAATGCACAAGACACTGTCATGTTTTTGCTCTCTGGGATCTATGAGGCATGGGCCCATGGAAACACTGTTGCCGCTGTGTTGCTTGACATCAGGGCAGCTTATGACACTGTCGGAGTTGACTGGGTCCGATGAAGCCTTATCAGTATGGGAGTAAACACAACCCTAGTGAAAGCACGTTGCACTCTCGTGGACAGACGCAAGTTTATGACGAGAGTTGGTGGATTCTGTTCTGCAGAGACAAGTTCTGACAGAGGGCTCCCACAGCGGAGCTGCCTTAGTCCACTGCTCTTTGCTGTTGCCATTAATGATGTCTTGCAGGAGGTAGGTGAGTCGAGCAACATCGTGTGCTACGCCGATGATGTGCTGTGGTTTGCTGGTAATGACTCAGAACACTGTTGCTTGTGTGCCCAAGCGACTGTTCCGCGCATCTTGGCCTTTCTTGGTGACCGAGGTCTGTTACTAGCTCCGTCCAAGACTGAGCTGGTGGTCTTTAGTAGGTCACGGACCAGGCACCCGATGCCCTTTGACGCAAATTTACGTTAGAAAGATAAAAGACACGAAAATTAGCTTGGTTTTTTAGACCATTTGAATGGTTAAGCTTAACACGGACTCAAAGATGTTGGGGACGTTTTTGTGAAAATGTAAATTCCTCACGATTTAATTTACGAATAAGCGAATAAGTGAGTTTTATAGTGGTTTTGTTTTATATTTTACCTGAAAATACGCTTAAATAAGTAATGTAGAGCATTGTTTACCTTAGCTGGTGGCCGGTCGTCCGTCCAGCAGCGGTTGTCAAGGACTGACAGTAGTATCAGACTATAGTTGCAATCTGGACTGCATCGTTGAGATCGTTGGCCGGCCTAGTTTTCTTGTTCACAGGTGGCCTTAAGTAGTGATTTTAGCTATCTCAATGTACCTCAACTATACCTAGTTTTTAGTATTTTCCCAAGCTCTTGCGGTCGTAATTTTATTTCCATTTGTATTTCCTCCTCGTTTCTCGTGCAGGCGTACTCGCCTATTATGTAAAAGCTATTTAAGCAAATGTTTGGTAATAAAGTTCTCCTTTTCGACGGCTGAACTTGACCAGCAAACATCTCCTGCCTTGGACTGCTTTCTTGCGAGGGAGATTTGGTTGGTGCAAATGTTAGGACTAATTTAGGCCTACGTGAGGGAACAAGGGGATGACTTAGGGTTAAGAATAAACCTAAAGGCCCTAGGCCTATTTGCTGGGACTTAGAATTAAGACGGTTTAGTTTAAGAGTGTCTTGTCTTTGGATCAATTGTCACTAATCAATTGTCTTTGTTTTCAGCCTGCCATCTTGAGCTGTTTCTGTCTGTGGGTCCCAAATGAACCTAATTCCTCCTTAGACTTGTAAGTCGTTTTACGGACAGGGGCCATAGCGTCTTCGCCATATTAGTTAGCAAAGTTCGAGCAACCCTGATGCGCAACCACTAGTGGCTGCATTGTTTTAAGTCCCCATCCAACCCCCAACCGTTTAGTCTGAGTTCAGTTTAATGGCATGTCTCCCACTTTGTTATTTTCCGGACACCCTTGACCATCATGGTTGATGGCACAATGATTACGCAAAACTCGTGCGTCAAGTACTTGGGTGTGTTTCTGGACGAGCGGCTAGAGTGGGTTCGACACTCTGCCAGTCTCAGAGAAAGAGTACGTGCACGGACGTCAGTCCTTAAGAGGCTCTCTGGGATAGAGGGGGTAAAGCTGGGTCTTCTAATGGCAGATTATAGAATGTTCATCAGGGCAGCATTGGATTATCACCTTCCATTCCTATACCATATTCGTTTGCTGCAAGTTGCTGTGAACGACTGTCTTCGGATTGTGTCTGGATGCCTAGTCTCGACTCCTGTGTCAGCTCTTCTAGCTGAGTGCTGTGAACCTTCACTCCATCATCTTGTGTGCACTGTGTGTTTGCAATGCTAGCAGGAACAATGAGGATCTGGTTGGTCGAGTTAGGAGAGATTACTGGGTGGGGAGGGCCTTGTTGTAGAAAATGATGCACATTACTTCATTACAAGTTGCGCGTGCTTCTGCCTTCTGCCCTTGGGCCTGGTGTCCTAGACTGATGGAGGTTTCTGTTGGTCCCCCAACTGGGTGTGAAGTGTACTACGATGCCTCCTTTCGTCCGGGTAGCTGCACGTGAGGAATTGGTGTCGTGGTACCAT
Organism: Lithobius niger; assembly: GCA_023313725.1. Taxonomy (NCBI): domain Eukaryota; kingdom Metazoa; phylum Arthropoda; class Chilopoda; order Lithobiomorpha; family Lithobiidae; genus Lithobius; species Lithobius niger. The sequence continues at coordinate 7,763 of JAHWFP010087255.1, forward strand.
CTTTGAAGATGTTTCTAAGCCATCCACTTCAGGCGGTTTCTTCCAGTGAAGTGTCCTGTGTCCTTTCTGATTCGCGTGCGGCTGTAAGTCGTCTGCATTGCGCAGTAGCCTCACTGGAATTAAGTGATCCTATTGTCAATGAAGTCTTTCAGAAACTGTGGGTCACTCTCTGCCGTGGACTTGTCCGCCTCCTCTGGGTGAAGGGACATGCCGGGATAGATGGTAATGTGCAAGCGGATGGTGTGGCCAGAGCTGTGACCACGTCCTGTGCACAGCTTATTTCTACAGTTCTCTCCCCCAGGTCCATGCCGTCAGGTCTTCAAGCTTGGAGATGGAGTGGCAATCTGCAACCACGGGTCGTACGTTGTTTAGCGTGCAACCAGTCCCCTGCTTGATCTTGCTGTTAGATGGCCTCCCTGCTTGGATGGGGAGGGTACTATTTAGGTTACAGACCGGTTCCTCGCTTCTGCGAGCCCATTCTCGGCTGGTCTCCGTCCCCGGAATACCACCAATGTGCTGTTGCCCAAACTCCTGAACATGTTCTCTTGGTCTGCAAGGCTCTGTGGCCTCACAGCGTGAGTATCGCCAGGTATATCAGAGCTGAACCAACTGCTTGCAGCCTCCTCTCCTGCAGTGGAGGCAGGAACTCGATTCAATGTCTGTGTACAGTGGCAGTGTTTATTAAGGCGACCAACATTCCGGTCTAGCTTTTTTGCTCCTGACAACACCACTCTAAGCTGCTCTGCTTTGTCCCCTGTTCTCTATCCATAACCCCTGTCAGTATTGAGTGAGTACCCCTGATTTAAAGCCTGTACGCAGTGAGTGAGTAGGGATGCAGTAGGAATACAGTATGTGAGGGTACACGACCAGACTCTCTACAGTGACAAGGCTGTTCCCAGTGGACTCCTGTTGACACAGTGCGGATACGACATGGCAGCTCAAGGGTGTTTTCAGACTGTTATAGAATGTTTGTGTTTATTGTGTTTACAGAATGTTGTAAATAGGATTAGGTTAGAGGATGTAACAGGGTATGTGGCTGCCGGTCAGGACCCAATAACCCAAACCCAAATCGGCCTCATTAGCAGAATGTGTATTTTAACTGAAACAAGCTTATACCTAATATCAGCATACTGGTGTAAATTCACCATGCGGTAGAAATCTTTGCGAATCGTTTGAATCAGTTGTCTTGGGTGCAGTAAATAAGAAAAACACATCATTAAAATGTGGAAACGTGTTCTTTATGGAGAAAAAGTTCCCTTAATAACGTTGATTTGTGTTACTAGTAACTAGTAATTAGCTAGTAACTAGCTAATCCGCAGGTATAGTGGCTGGAATGGGAAAGTGTGTTTACCGCTCTCGCTGTAGATAGAGAAAGCTGCCCGCGTTACGCGATGACGTCGAATGAAGGCGCGCGCATCAAAATGGATGTGCCCGCTACCAGTAGCAGACGCGCATTACCATAGTAAACACATGGGGTCTCGCCGAAATGGCTAAAAAAACAAACTATGAAACTGCTTGTCACCACTGACACTTGACGTGAGTCAAATTTCACTCGAGACTTTAATAAAGGTGGGGTGCTGTACCCGTCACAAGACTAATTAAGTTGGCTGATCGACGATGAATTTACAGCTTTTTTATGTTGTTTTCGTTCCCTTTTAAATTGCTTTCGTTCCGTTTTGCATTGCGCACAGTATAGCAAAATAAAAGAGAACGAAAGCAAAAAAAAAAGGAACGAAACCAACGTAAAAAAGCTGTATTATTCAGCATGAATTAGTTGCTCCGTGATAGTGTCTCGGCCGTCATAACGTGTTTGGTTGTTCTGAAGTAAACCCTTTTACAGGGTCGTGGCAGGCGGGGAAGGGGGGTGGAGTGAAATGGGATCCCAAGAAAGCCTTAAGAGGCAGGAGCGCAACTTCAAAAAAGGGGCCCGGAGGTGGGAGCCCAACGGCAGCAACCCCCCCCCCCCCCTTTTCATAGAAAAGAATGCAGTTTTTGCCACACTCATAAAAAAATGTAGTTTGTACCACGCATGATCATTTTTCAGTCTTATCGCGGTCGTCTAATCGGGAAAAGATACGCACCACGGGTAATCCTCATGCTCGAAACCCCAATGAAGCCCCCCAACCCACCCTTCATAAAAAAAATGGTGGTTTTGTGACACAAGGAGAGAGCCCAATGGGGACCCTTCATAAAAAATGCTGCTTTTTAGAAACAAGGCGAGAGCCCAGTGGAGGCCCCTTTCATAAAAAAAATACAGTTGTTGCCACAGAAGGCGGGACCCAGTGGAGCCCTCCCTCCCCCCCCCCCCCACAAATAAGAAAATGAGGGGTGGGTACGCAAGACAAATTGGCCGTAACTTTATAAATAACTTTAAATTTTTTTTTGGGGGCCGGGGGGGGGGGGGGGGGCGAACGCAGTTGCCTCCTCTGCCTCATTGCAGTTACGCCACTGAAGGGGGGGTGTAATTTTAGTATTTTTATTCTGTATTTTAGATCAATATTTATTATTGTTTTTTGAGATTTGATCAGGTCTTTTTTGCTTCAGTAACGTCTTTTTTGCGTGGTAAACCAATTTTGGTTTGCTTATTTTTCTTGGCGGGGGGGGGGATGCGGACAATTGAGGGCGGGCTTCTGTGTCATTCCGATCCTTTCAATTTAAGTTCCAAGTGTAAACATGACAAAGAACATGTAGGAAGGATATTTACTAATTATTGTTCCCGCACTAATTTCGAAAAAAGCCACACGAAAATGGGTATTACGATTGGAGTGTAATTTCCTACCGAACCACCAGAAAAAAATACGACGCTAAACTCTTTAGTATGAGGTGTAGCTAGGATAACGTTTTGTTTTCTACAAATTCCTGGTGTAATTTACCTGTTCGATTTGCGTTAAAATCGCAGAAGTAGCGAGAATTCCTATACTATTAAGGCAATCTGAGGTACGCGATGCATCCACCTTGCTCGCAGCGCCATCTAGCGGGATCATCACGCAGTGCGTCCAGGTCGGAGCGAGTATAAACACACTATCCCATTCCAGCCACTATAACCGCACTATAAACCGCAGGCTCCCATGTCGCTTCATCTTTGGTGTAAAGCACCTATACAGCTCACTAGGAAAAGTTGCCAAATCTAAATTTCGGCAGACCAGTAAAATTATTGTTGTAACTATTGTTTGTATTGTCATTCAACAGTACTTATAACATGCTTAAGTGTTATACGCTTATCGTTTCAGTACTTAATTGTCGAAATACATTGTTGTTGTAAATAGGTGGTTGTAAACTAGTAATTGACGGTGTTTCGGTGTTTCAGTGCGTAGTGTATTTTCTATAAGTATAAGTTTAGGTTTGGGGCGCATAGCATTAGGCTGGGGCCTCAATAAATTATAGAATGGAATGGTTGGCTGCGCTTTGCCTCAGGAATATCGGCCGAGGCAGTCTGGATCCGGTTCACTATCTTATACGAGGCTCTCAGCGATCGTGCGTGTGCTGTTCTTGGCGAGACGGGTCTTGGTGTTTCTGTACTGCGAAGGGTATCTGGGTCTATCGGTGCGGTTGCTTGTGCTAGGCCTCTCAGCCCGTGGACGTGGTGCCCTAGTTTGCTAAGTATTTTTGATGCCAAAGCGCTAGGGTGTAAAATCTATTGTGATGCCTCGTTTGTCCCAAGAACTGTAGTTGCGGGTCTGGGGCGGTGTGAAGCGTATGGTGTGTGATGTTTCGTCTAGCACGATGGGTGAGTTGCTGGCTATTTCGATAGCGCTGGATTTGGTGCTAGATCTGTAGCTTCTTGTGTTTACGGTCATGACAGATTCATTATCATGTCTCAAACTCCTGCAGTCAGCCTGGTCTTGTCTTGACGTACGGGAACCATTGATTTTTAGCATTGGGTGGAAGTTCTGGATGGCGCTTCGTTGCAGTGCTGTTTCCTTTCGGTGGGTCAGGGGTCACAATGGTATAGCCGGCAATGAGATTGGAGACGGGCTTGCGTGTGAAGCAGTGCAGGGTCAGTGTGTGCAGGCTTTCCCGGTCACCTCCGCGCGACGGCGACGAGTAGCTGTGCGGCATTGGGCACTGTCCGAGTGGCAGGAGTCGTGGGACACAGCACGTGACGGCAGGGCTTTGTATACGGTGCATCCGCAATGCTCTTTTACTTCGAATATTGACAGGCTGTGATTCCGCGATGCGAAAATTGTATCTCGCCTTCGTGTAGGCTTTTCACTACTGCGGGCCAGCAGATTCCGGTTTCGGTGAACTGATTCGGTGGACTGGTATTCCCCCTGTGCACCCAGTGTCAGGTTGAGGAGTCTCCTGAACATGTGTTGTTGGTTTGCCCAAAGTTTGCGAGACAAAGGGTCCGCCTGGAGCAGTGGATGGGCTCCCTCGCGGACCTTCTGTCACTCTCGCGTGGGTCGCAACCAATAGCAAGGCTGCGCGCCGTTGCCGCGTTCACAGTGGACATTGGGATCACAGTGTAGCCCGCCCCCCCCCCCTTTTTATTTTCTGGTGCCAGCCCGTTCCTCCTCTACCCGTACGGTCTGTTCATATGTGTGAGGTGTCAATTGCTGTCCATTGTGTGCGAAATAGTGACCCGCCGGAACTCTTCCTAGATGCGGGAGAGATGGTGGGCACGGGTGATGAAGCTAGTGTTGTGTGTTGTGCATTGTGTGGGGCTGTGTAGTGTGGCGTGATGGTGACACGACAAGACAGGACGAAGTGGATCACGTGGAGGCCTAAGTAGATTGACAGTTGACCGTGGGTGGAAGCGGTACACATGGTGTAAGTAATGTTCATGCGGGAGAGGGTATGCTGTTCAGTGTGCGTGTGGTTCAATAGACACAGTATTAGCCACTGTATAGGGTAGTTTTGGGGCACATGGCATTTGGCGCTGCCACAAATAAAATTCTAAATGGAAATGGTTCACTTATGTTGTAAGTTAAGAGGTAAGTTTATGTTTGTAGTAGGGTGTTTGGCTTCAGGCAACAGCCCGAATAAATTTGTCATTACTGGTTCACTAAGACACAGGGTATCTTTTCTTGCATAGGAACTTATTAAGTTCTTGTAATTACCATAGTCTTATGCTTGTTATTAATTTATTTGGAATGGCAATGGCAAATGTGAAAATTATGAATGAGAAAATTTATAGACATAAATTAATCCTCCAGACAAAAAAGGTAGAGGTGACGATTAGACCGTGGGATTCTTTATACATTCACAGGCCAATGAAAGTTGTGATATCCACCCAAAACCAAAACTGTTGTAAGAGAAGCCGTCAAGTTTCCAAAGAGGGTCGGCCTTTAAAAGTAGTGCTATCATACAACCAGGGAAAGGCCACCAAGGTTAATCCTATTAGCCATGTTAATCGCACAGAATAATACTTTTGACGTTGAATGAAAACTTGAAGATTGTTACCGCTAGTAGCAATCTTCTAGTTTTCATTTAACCTTCGAACTATATAGTAGGTGCGATTAACTTGGCTAATAGTATTTACGTTGGCGGCCTTTTCCTGGTTGTATGATATCACTACTTTCAAATGCGCACCCTTTTTGGAAACTTGATGGCTTCTCTTACACCAGTCTTGGTTTTAGATGGATATGTATTACGCTAAGAAAGAAATTAATGGAACAAATACACCCTATTCCATAATTAACATCCTTGCTGCCCATCTTGAACGTGGAGATGTCCATGCAGCTGGATAGTGGATAGCAAATTATGGCATTGATTCTTAAATCAGATGGACTCACAGCTGTAAATGGAAGCAAGTTTAAAAACTACGCGAGGCGACACCTAGTTACGTAAGCTTGTTTCCAACCCAAAATTAATTCCGTTGTGTGTTGTCAGTTTATCAACATCATTGCCAAAATCGACCTATATTCGCCAACAACTTGATGCCAAGAACGATGATGCTACAAATCTAACAGTACCTTCCTAAACCACCGAACAGAGCGAACAGAACGCACCACTGTTAGAGACAGTTTAGCTCCAAACTTAATGTCGCGCGTGTGCAGTAACGTCGCGTCAGCCGTTCAGTACGTTCCAAAATTGCATTCACAGCTCAGGAAAATCAACAAGCTCAACAGAGCACTCGTTACGTCATGCCTTTAACGTGACCAGACGTGGCTCATTGACTGGACCAGGCTACGCTAATGGGAGTAACCAGGAGCGAGCAATGCAAAATTGCGAACCATCTCGGGGGGTGGTTGCGGATGCGTGCCAGTGGTGGAGCTTTTGTGCATGCGCTAGGTACGCAAACAGATTCATCGCTGACATTGGTTGACATAAGCAAGCCACATCAACACGGCTATACTAGGGAATGAGCTGAACTGTCACCAACAGTGATGCGTTTGGTTCGTTCTGTTCGGTGCTTTAGGAAGGTACTGAATGTTTGGATTTTATTTGTGAGTCTTGTTTTCATTTTATGTAAGTCTGAATACTCTGCAGTGACTCTTCTCATTCTACCAATATTCCAGTGACTTTTCTCATTTTACCAATATTTTTTGTGATCAATCGACGTTGTTTTACTCAAAGATGAATCGACTAGAAAATTACCAAATTATCGTTCTTCTTTGGTTTACTTGTAATCTAGTTTAAGTGACGAACTAAACAACGCAATTCAATCAATTTACCGTTTCTCTCTATTCAACAGGTTTCAGTCGTCGTCCTGGATGAAATAAATCACAGATCAATTTTCAATTTCTTCCGATGTCCGTTGGGATCATCTTGGGATTGGTATTTCCAAAGGTGTCGCCGTGAGTTGGACAAATGAAAACGAAAATTCCACTAAAACACTTTTGATACTTAAATCATGGTTTTTAAATATTAAATAAAACCTGGTAATGTGTTGAATGTCTTCATCAGTGGTAACTATTTTCAATCCTCAATTCACATACATGAACCCAATGTAGAAGTAATAGAAATAACCATATATAATACGGAGCAGGCAAACTATTTGGGAGTCCACCATACTCTCCATCACGTCCTATTTTAAGAACCCAACCTTGTCGAGCAAGAATCAAAAATCAAAGCGGCTAAATACAACGGCTGAGCAGGTTTGGTAGGCGATGCCATCTGAACACCAAGCAAGAAGTTACAAGCTAAGCGAAGAGGTTTGCAAAGTGTCCGAAAAGATGGCGCCACTTACCACACCTGCTTCGCTGCTATTTGTTTGTTTTTTTTGCATAGTATTGTGGCAGTAAAATTGCTACAAAGTTTTGGTCTCCTGGAGTGTTGCATTGTCTGCATTTTGACTTTTGTTGATGAGCTAAAAAAA
>JAHWFP010087255.1:20023-41622 GCA_023313725.1 Lithobius niger
GCAGGTCTGCATAAGGGCTGCCCGTAGAAAGAAGGCCGAAGTCATCATCAGTCATGGGGTGCAGATCGCACTGTCATGTTGTACCTCTACCGGGCCATTGTCTACAGCAACTTTGATAATGCTTGCATGGTTTATGGTTCTACTAGTGACTCAACCCTCCAGATGTTTGACCCTTTACACCACAGCGGTCTGCATTTGGTGGCTGGGGTTTTCCGAATATCTCCAGTTGTCAGCCTCCATATTGAAGCCTCGAAGCCACCTTTAGAAATTCGCCACCAGCTACTAGCCATTTCAATATACTGTGTGACTGTATACCGAGCAGTCTAGTCCAGCTTGACCCATGGTTTTTGAATGACACTTACAGGTTAGCAGATGCGGGATGGTAAGGGTACTTTCCGTGATATCTCCAGCAGTCCTTTCAAGAGAAGTTCTTTGAAATGCCCTGCATCTTGAGACTTGGGGGGGATAACAGTAGTCCCTAGCCATGTCCCAGGCGGCTTTTTCACATTCCATCTGACACCCTCTCCACCAGCAATGTTTTGCAGGAGTTCAACCGGCTGTGTTATCAGTATGTCGGGTATCGGTGACTTTTCACTGATCGTTCAAAGTCAGAAGTTGGCGTATATGCTTGTTTCCATGAGTTGAATCCATGAGTTGAATAACTGTTTCCTATTGTTTCCCATTATGCTGTTCCTTGTTCTCGGCAGAGCTTCTGGCACTCAGTCTGGCTGTCGAACGAATCCTAGACCTTTGGGGCACACATTTTGTCATCTTTAGTTATTCAATGAATGCCCTGGAGTCAACCTGAACCACTACACTGTGACCGAGGTTGGTGCTAATGACCTGGCTGTTGACATGTCACTAAACATCAAATCCCTCTCCCCCACCCACTTGGAGTACTTAGGATCACACAACCCTCGGAATTCCTTGACACAGCGAATCCAGGCTCTGATTTCCTGCTTGCCTGGCCAGCGAAAGACTGTGATTTTCTGCTGAAACCAGGGCCATTTTGAGGTTGCTGAAAATGAACATGCTGATGCGCAGCAAAAGGGCCCTTTGTGGTCCTCTCTAAAGGGATCTCAGTGTTGTTCGTTCGGATGCCTTTCGAACGCTATGTCTGAAATTGCATGCTGCTTGGCAAGCCTTTTGGGCAAACAAAATGGCAATAAGTTGTGGGCTATTAAAGGCACTGTCCAGTCTTGGTACTTGGCTTGTCGCCACAGTCGCTAAGAAGAGGTTGTGTTGGCCGGTTTATGTATGGTTCACTTGTTGATAGTGTTTGTTGTGATTTAGACCTTCCATGAGTTTCAGCACGTCAATTGGGTTATGAGTTTATCCTCCTGTCCGGAAATTTTACATTTTTGTATGAGGTACAGATTTATAATAAGATGTGCATTTCTGGTTTGTTTACAGTTTATGTAATATGCGGCTCAGTGACAACCCCGACCACTGCACTGTGACTGAGGTTGGTGCTAATGACCTAGCTGTTGCGTGCTATAATACCTCAATCCCACCCCACATTGGCCTTAACGGCTACAAACAGCTTGTGGACGCCAATTTGAGACGCCGTTTTTAATTTTTATCAATAAAAAAATTAAATATAAATACCTTGACTGACGTAAACTATTTTTTGGACGCCGTTTTGGGCCACAATTTTTGATTTTCACAAAAAATTGAATAGGAACTTACTCGATGAATACGTTGTAACCAGTTTGTATTCAATCTGATTATTGGTACAAAAAATTATATTGGGTACAAAATGGTCAGAAAGTGTGCAAAAGTATACATTACTCTCTTTTGATTTTACATTAATTAAGGTATTTTACGTGAATATATTATTTTTATTTATTTTAGATTTACATTAAGGTACGAAAGGGTACAGCGAGTACGAAAGGATAATAAAGAGGTACAAAAGGGTACAAAAGAATACAAGAGGTTACGAAAGGGTACAAAAGGGTACGAAAGGGTAAAAAGAGTAAATAATGGTACAAATCGGTACATAGGGTACGAAAGGTTTCAAAAGGGTACGCAAGAGTACGAAGGGATACAAAGGGAACATTAGGGTACGAATAGGGTACGAAAAAGGAACAAAAGGGTTAAACAGGGAACGAGTATGAAAGGGTACAAAAGGGGCGACAAAGAGGTAAGTACATAGGGTGTAAAATGGTAGTCTACATACGGAGAAAAAAAGGCCAAAGGGTACGAAAGGGTAAATAGGGTATGAAAGGCTACATAACGACACAAAAGGGTACATAAGGAGAGAAAAGGATGCGGTATAAAGGATACACACGGATACACAAGGGTAAACAGAGGTAAATAACGAAACGTTGTAAACGGCAAAAATTATTCAACGGCAAATATGGGATTTAACACTTTTGTACTTCAATTTAACGTTAGTGGATTTCAAATTATCACTCTTGTCTTTGGATTTAACACACTTGCACTTGAATTTAACACTTTTGCACTTGGAAAAGCATTGAAATAACTAATTTCTTTTTATTCGCTGTAAAGAATGTGAAATTATATAAAATATACTCTAGAGAAATTTTTATTAGTTGCCACTGAAATGTAATTTCGCTCCGACGCTCCCGAAATTCTACGAAGTCGCTTTTTTAGTTCCCGGATAATGACAGTGATTTTCCGGATAACGACAGCCTAGCATTCGCCATGTTAAGAATTGGGCGTAACGGTGGAATTTTTCCAACCAAATTTGCAAATAAAATTTAAACTTTCAGTTACGTAAAACCTTCAATACGAATTATTTTTTTTTCGTCTTGTAGAAGTTTTGCTGGAGTAATATTTGTGTCCTTTTATGAAATGGGCACATTTTTTCAAGTTGAAACTTCACCGAAACAAAATCACCCTACCTTAGCGTAGTTTTCAGGTTGGATGAAGTAAAATGCGATTCTAGAATAAACGCATTCTATGACTAGTTGACTGACTTATTAAGAAATTGGTGAGTCATTGTTCTTCTTTCCCACAAAACAAAATATTCTCGTAGATTCTTGTCATTATTTTTTAAATGAAATTGTTTTCCTGAAAAATTAAACAGGAGCGTGTGCGCCTAATCAATGAAAGGTTTGGACATTTTAATACTCTATGCTAACGCCAGCCGGCGCAGCATTATTGCGCGTGCGCCGAGTGACCAACAGTCAAAACTTGATACACGAGGCGGAAACTGAAACTGAAACTATTTATTGGACAGGGAGAGTTACTCTCGGGCCACTGGGCTATTAATAAAACCGTTAAACCGTTACTCTCGACCGATCATCCGTTTGGTGATTTTATAGTACTTGTTTAGCATTTTAAAAACCTATTGTTAAATTCAAAGGGCAAAAAAAACTTGTGTTTAGAACGTGATGTACACCTCTCTCACAAATCCTCTACTATTAGATTTCGGTACCAGTGTTGAGGCTCCTTACTTTGCAGCAGTACAGAGTAAGCAACATAACCATCTCCTCATACTTTTTTCTCCTAGTTTTTGAACTTCTAATACATAATAACTATAGTATCAGTCATATTTCAGTAGTTCTGTAGACGGCTAACTACAGCCCATGCAGGTGTAGTTGGTTAGAGAGTTTTATTAAACCATGCCAATTTTTATCCAACAAGTAATCCCTATTTCACACATACTTTGCCTCTCAATCAACCCAAAAGGTATACATATATAATACTACGTGCAGTATAAACATTTTCATTCCAAAAGTACAGGACGACAAGTGTTTGCATCTTCGTCCCACATGAACCCAATGGGACATCGAGGTAGCTGAACTGTCGAATCGGGGAACGGAATATGACCAATGGCTTCTTGTCTCAAGTCGTAGTGTACTTCAAAGACGGTATTGTTTCTTTCTGTCACTGAAGGACGAAGTAGAGTAAGTGCCAGGCATATGGCGGTGATATTTCGATATGCCATCGCTAGGAATAAAATAATAATAAAATTAAAATTACATTCAAATTGCACACTGTAATGAGTCACATGTAATGAAAGAAAGACATTGTACGCTCCAAGATTCACCTCATGCTCCAGTTATGAGAGCTTGCCCTGAACCGTGGTTATACCTTTGCCCATAGGGCCGCTTTTACGCAACGAGACCTTCTCGCTCGCCGAACGCTATTTGCTAGGCACCTGTTATTTATTGACGATTACTTTCCAGTCTCTACCAAATGAATGCGGTAATAGATAACGAATTAAATGTATTATAAATAACAGCACGGATGAAGAACAAAGTGCAACCGTAATTTTAAACATTGCTACAACATTGTTGTCATTTCACACTATTTCCAAAATTTGCTATTCTCGCTCACAGGACAGCTTCTAGCAGTGATCAAACGACGGTAGAATAAATATCTGCACGCAGCGAGATGCCAAAATCCAACATGGCGTTCAATTCGGAGCTTTTGAATCGAAGACAAACCGTCGAATGCTGGCATTCAGAAATCAGTCCATCGTCTTGTACTGCAACAAAAATTGTTTTCTTGTTGTCATAAACCGACGCTGTCATGTTACATGCATCGTACACCACGTCACGAGGAGAAGAGCTGCGTTCCCGTCGTTGCCATGGTTACTGCGTATAGACAATTCAAAACTCGCATGCTCCTGAAAAAGCGAGAAGCAATCAGCAGATTTAGTAGTAGGCTAACCAAGTATATGCTAGTGAGCGAGAAAATTGTCGTCGCGTAAACCCGCCCTAAGGACGCGTTTACGCACCGAAATCTTCTCGCTCGCCGAAAGCTATTTGCTAGGCAACCGTTATTTACAGTATTTACGATCAGGTTTTCCCTTTCAACTAAATGAAACGGTAATAAACAGCAAATTAAAAGGTCAAAGGGTTTTTAGCGAGCGTTAACCGCACCCGGTCATCTGCCCGACGAAGCCCTAAGGCCCTATGTCTGCAACACCCAGAATGGATTAAATTAAATGTGTTATAAATAACAATGCAGATAAAGAACAAAGTGCAACAGTAATTTCAAACATTGCTACAGTATTGTTGTCATTTCACACTATTTCGGAAATTTACTATTTTCTCTCAAAGAACAGCTTCTAGCAGTGATCAAACAATGGTAGAATAAATAGCTGCTCGCAGCGAGAATTCAAAATCCAACATGGCGTCCATTTCCGGATTATCGAATCGAAGATAAACAATCAAATGACGGCATTCATAAATCAGTCTGTCGTCTTGTACTGCAGTAAAAAATTGTTTTCTTATTGTCATAAATCGACGCTGTCACACCGCAAGTATCGTACTGCGTGTCGTGAGGCACACCGAGTTCGCGTCTTTGCCATGGTTACTATAGTGTAGACAACTTGAAAGCCCCAAGCTTCGGTAAAGGCGAGAAGGAGCCAGAATATTTAGTATTAACAAAGTAAAAGCTAGCGAGCGAAAAAATTGTCGTTGCGTAAATCTGCCCTAAGAACTCTTTTCGAGATGGTCGAATTACTTACCACAGCCGCCATACACAGCCCGTTCGCCTCAACACTGTTAGGAGACAGGCAGCGCGACCTTGCGTCATGGGAGATCGAAACTATTTAGCATTACTAAAACAAATTCATAATGATAATTGAAATTGATAAATTCATCGTTTAAAAATTATCATAAGTTAGATTAGGACATTAAAATAATTTTAAGATAGACCAGAAATCTCTGATCAAGATTGTTTTTTTAATCCGACATTCATTTTTAAAACGGTTGTAGAGATGAGTGGAGCTAAGTATAACACACGGTTTTGTGTGCCAAGCGGCGGGGCGTCGGACGAACGTCTAACTGGAAAATCGTCTAATGGGATAATTGTCTAAAATCTGTCTAAATAAAAAATCTGGAAAAGCATCTAAACGGAATATCGTATAATGGATAATTGTATAATGGATGAACGTCTAACAGGATTAACGTCTAACTGCGGTTTCTGATGTTATATGTATAGCCGCAGCGAGCGAGGCAGGGATATTAGACAATTTTCCATTATACGAATTTCCAGTTAGATGATATTCCGTTATACTGTTTTCCGTTGTACGTTCTTCCAATTATGCGATTTTCCAGTTAGACGATTATCCCTCGCCCCCAAGCGGCCGCTGAGGCTGAATCTACTTCCGTGGTTCACATTTCTTGTAACGAACGGAAATCGGTTTGAATCGAACACAGAATATGTTCTTCAACTTCGGATGTTGACCACGCACGAGTAACTCGTCAATTTCCGAAGGCACGCGCGTTACTCTCGCCACTCGCGTGACACGCCACTCGCGTGATTGCGAGGTGGCGCTGCGACAGCAGCTGCAGAAAATAGGAACGCAATCGAGCCTACGGGTTGCCGTGTGTGATTCGTCCATCTCGAAATAGAGTAATTAGTCCAAGGTTACACTAGGGGCGAGGGATAATCGTCTAACTGGAAAATCGCATAATTGGAAGAACATATAACGGAAAACAGTATAACGTTTTAGCATCTAACAGGAAATTCGTATAATGGAAGAGCGTCTAACTGGAAATTCGTATAATGGAAAATCGTCTAATATCCCTGCCTCGCTCGCGCTGCCGCGCTCGCTGCGGCTATACATATAACATCAGAAACCGTAGTTAGACGTTAATCCAGTTGACGTTTATCCATTATACAACTATCCATTATACGATATTCCGTTTAGATGCTTTTCCAGATTTTTTTTTTTACGCAGATTTTAGACAATTAACCCATTAGACGATTTTCCAGTTAGACGTTCGTCCGACGCCCCGTTACACTATATACTACAAACCGGATCCTGGGTGAAAAAATAGCATACGTGACTGGACTGTACATTATGGCCGCCGGTAATAAAGCTGATTCGGTGATTTTTCTCTTGGTAAAGAGTAGTTTCTTGATTAAACAAAGCCCACAATTGGCACAAGCAATGGAGAATTTTAATTTTAAGCATGTGAATCCACGTCTTTTTCACCTAAAAATAATAGTTCAGTAATATACACATCCCGAGAATGCAACATGTAAGATAAAAATGGTAAACACTTACACAAATTTGTGATAAAAACAATAAAATAAGCGGAGATGAAATAGATCTGGCCTGTATAAGTCCGCAACGTTGCAATGACGTCACGGTTCCGTTATTCCTCATTCAGGATTCATATGCATGGATTCATATGCTGAAAATAACATTTCTCCAAGGTTTTTACCAATTGTGGGCTTTGTTTAATCAGGAAACAACTCTTTTACCAATCATACCCTGCCTGCCAAGTAATTTTATTCGGTAATCGGACATTTAAGCGAGGGTCATTTAGGTGATATACTTTAGCATCGGACATAAACCATTGGACACTTACTTAGGCGACGGGCAAAAAAATAAAATAAAACAGTCCAGTTGTCCCACTGATGACAAAAAAAACCACAATGCATACAAGAGACAGATTTAATTTTCGGAAAATGGTTGCTAAGCATGTTTTCCTTGATCACAATAAAACACAAAACACTACAAAATACAGGGCCACAACAAGTCTTAGGCTCAGTGGGCCGCTCTGTATGATCCAGGGCGGCCCACTGAGCCTAAGACTTGTTGTGGCCCTGTATTTTGTAGTGTTTTGTGTTTTATTGTGATCAAGGAAAACATGCTTAGCAACCATTCTCCGAAAATTAAATCTGTCTCTTGTGTCCATTGTGGTTTTTTGTCATCAGGGGTTACAACTGGACTGTTTTATCTGCTTTACAACCACAAATTAATCGAGTTTGGAACTACTGCTAGTCGCCAATAGATGCCGAGATACACGTGCAAAAACCGAACTCTACCGGCTGGCTGCATTGATGAACACCCTCCATCGCTCCACACGTTCCTCGGCAACAGCGCTTCGAGGCGGCTTTGTTGTCTACCCAACAAATACGTTATGGTTCAGGCATGATATTTAATGGCCACCCCTGATCATTTGTTGCAAAGAAACCCAGGAAAGCGCCCCACAAGTTCAAATCCCGTAAAGTTGAGTGGATCAATCAGTGATAGCAACTCATATTGGGCTCCAAATTTACCACATTTTTTTTTTAATTTATCATTCAAATCAACGTTTTTACGTGAGAACGGTGTGGCATTACATGCAAGTAGAAAAACTGCCACGTTTTGGTAAGATGGAGCAAGCTATGTCTCATATTTATTCATACATCGCAACGAATGCCAGTGACGTTTTGCTTCTTTTTATCATAAGGTAAGAAATAGAAAGAAGACAGCGCTTGCATAGGCCACACCGATCAAGCCTAACGCAGACATTTCAAAAATGAAGTGCATCATAGCGAGGTTTAAGACATTAAGTGAAGGATAAGAATCAACATAATAAGAATAAAAATAAGAATGATGTAATGCTCACTAACGCAAACGGGAAGAGGGTAAGGACATTGTCACTGATGCCCAAGTTTAGAAAAATGATTTCAGCAGCACGCTGAGACAGGTTACGACAGAATGTCCTGTCGTGAGACCAAGTTAGACGTTTAGTCGCACGACAAAATATTTTGTCTAACCTGTCTCAACATGCTGCAGACGTCTCAAAAATCATAGCAATGAGTTGAGTGCCACACGCCGGATGAGACACTGTCGCGAGACGTATTTAGGCGTATATTTAGGTGTCTCAGAACAACAAAACGAATCTCCTTCTAGTTGCGTCCTGTGGGGTCTCGCCACCATATGCGACGTTTTGTCTTGTAACGTTTCGTCGCGATACATTTGTGATCGGACAAATGTACCGTGACGAAACGTTGCGAGCAAAACGTCGCATCTGGTGGAGAGACCCCACCAGAAAACACTAGAAAAAGCTTCGCTTTGATGTCGTGATACGACTACAGACGTCTACAGACGTTTCTCGACAGTGTCGCATCCAGTGTGTGGCGCTCAGGTCATTGCTATGGTTTTGGAGACGTCTGCAGCACGTTGAGACAGGTTACGACAAAATGTTTTGTCGTGCGACCCAGGGTGGCAGCACACCAAATTCGACAAAATCCGTGCGTGGCAGCACATTTTGTCGAAACCTGTCTCACCATTCTGCAGACGTCTCTAAAACCATAGGAATGAGCTGAGCGCCACACACAGGATGCGACGTTGTCGCGAGACGTCTTTAGGCGTCTCACGACAACAAAGCGAAGCTCCTTCTAGTTTCGTGTGACGGGGTCTCTCCACCAGATGCGACGTCTCACGACGTTTCGTTTTGCAACGACGTTTTGTCGATTTTGGTGTGCGGCCACCCTAAACGTCTAATTTTGTGTGACCCTTAGGCTGGCCGTGCACCAAATTAGACGAATGTCTAGCGACGAAACATTGCGAGCAAAACGTCGCATGTGATGGAGAGACCCCACCAGACGACACTAGAAAGAGCTTCGCTTTGTTGTCGTGATACGCCTAAAGACGTCTACAGACGTCTCGCGACAGTGCCGCATCCTTTGTGTGGCGCTCAGGTCATTGCTATATGGTTTTGGAGACGTCTGCAGCAATTTGAGGCAGGTTACGACAAAATGTTCTGTCGTGCGACTAAACGTCTAATATGGTGTGCTGTCAGCGTAAGAATCAGCCAAACTAAAACATACGGAGTTCAAAACTGGTTCGACGCACGATTAAAACCAGACCTGTAGGTTTTAAAAGGTTGCCAATATTCTCATGTATGAAGCAAGATGGGTGGATAAAGCGAGCGATTTCTACGTTCAGGTCGCTGCAGCCAATGGGAATGCTTACCGTTTATATAAAACCACGCACTAATCATTTTCATTGGCTGCAGCTACCTGGCCGCGCGGCCAAGTCGCTCAGTGCGCGGGCGGCCTAACTTAGTAGGATGCGTTACTTCCGGGGGTAGGCGAACAGACACGCAACAAACAAACCCGAAAAACATACGTTTTGAATGATGTAGACGAAATACAGACGTGTTACGGAATGTGATGACTGACTAATTTCATCTTCGTGTCATGTTCATGTTGTGATGAACATTTCATCTTTGAACTCCTGCCTGCATTTCACGTACCAAAGTTCCCTTGTCAAGAAATTTTAACCAAATCACACCAAAATTGCTAACGTTATCCCAAACCGATATACAAACACACTAACCAACAAACAAACACATAAAATCCTAATTCATTCAGCAGCGCATCCAGAAATTTTGTTTTATAGGGGGTAAAAAAAAAAAAACGGGGACCGAAAACTAACACATTTTAAACAATGTCAGTGATTTTTCATGCTTTCAAGAAGCTTAATTTAAGAATTTTTTTTATTAGCAGCAAAATCCATACTTCATTGCTCATCTTCAATGCAAATAAGGTTTTGCAACTTGCGGGGGGGGGGGGTGCGCGCAGGAGAGGAAACACTGGCTCGGAGAACGAATTTGGGTTGTTGAGCGCATCGTGGTATAAACTAATGTTACCCTTCTGACGCGAAAAAGAGGGGTCTTCTGATATCAGTCAGAAGAATTATCGAAGTGTATTCAATTCCTCAATTTTAATGTTCCCCTTGTTCCCCTCTGAGTGCACCACTGAAACTGAACTCATTTGATTATTCGACCTTGCACGTGTAACTCGGCGAGTTAGTGAAAATAGCGAAACATACCTGCAGAACTTGCTGATGAACTAGTACAGTGGACGAATAACTTTCTTCACCAGCCTGAAGATACAATCTTCAACTGACGTTAGTAACTCCGCAAATACTTAATTTACGAGTAAACTTTTTTCTCACCGAAATATTAGTTCAAAAAATACATAACTAGATTTTCATCATGGCCGATAAGTTCCCGTAAACACAACTGATAGTATGCGTTAGCGGTACTCGTGGTGTGTAGGAGCTATCGGAAACGCGTTTTGATTTATTTATGTATTTATTTTTAAACAAACCTACTGCGTAAATAGTCCGGAAGACCTATGAATCAAATAAAAGCGCTACGGATGGAGCAATCGGATCAGTTTTCCGTTTTTACATAATTTCCTGAAAGTGCTCTTTTCTTTTAAAATATCATTGCTGATGTATTGATTAGATGCAGGATTTAACTTTACCGGCTAAAACACGTTTCCAGAAAAATGAAGAATGAGTCAGGTTTGTGTAAGAAATTAGTTCAAAAACGAATTGAAGATGTAGCTCATCGCCTGTTATAAAATAAACAAACTCCCGTCGTTGCATCCGGTGATAAGATCACCTACGTGGCGGTCTGAAACAGACGTCTGCGGATCGTTACCCTGGTTACCAGTATCAGGAGCGACATAAAGAAGAGCCCATAGGGTTCGATAGAGTGTCCATGATACTACTACTGTATGTTCTTTCTCTCGTTCTAGGTACATAGCGACCACATGCAGCCAACTGTGGAACGACTGGTTGTAACTATTTTCTATCGTATTAGTGCACGTTAAAAATATGTTTAAGTTTTAGGCGAATAAATAGGTGGGGAAAATATCAGTCGTGCCAAAGCAGAATTTCATAGAGTTTAGTATGGTTTTCTTTTTTACGTACCGTATAAACTTTGTTTTATTATAAAACTATTTTCTTACTTACAAAATTGTTTTCTTACTTGCATTAAATATAATTATTTTTGTAGGAATATATTTCTTTTACATATAAAAATATATTTACATAGAAAATATTTTTCCTACACGCAAAAATTATTTTCTTTCACGTATTAATTTTTTTTATTAACGTTTTTGCATGTCCGAAAATGTTTTTGTATACGTAAGAAACAGCCTTCCATTTGCTGCTGGCTTTGAAACGCCAAGACGTCGCTCCTTTCATATCTCAACATGGCTGCCTCCCTAGCAGTGATGCTCTCGGTCCGATGAACCGATGCAACGCTGGACTGACAAACTAAAGGGTTAAACTTACGAAACGTAAGCTGGAGAGCTCCGGACATTAAAATTATACAGGCTTCCTAAGTGACTAAATCCATCGACAATATGGCAGAATATGGGCAACCATTGTTGCGTCGGATCAAAGATGGCGGTACCGTCGCACCCTCCAGTGGTAACGTAGACAAGTCCACCTGTTGTAACAGCGAGCGAGAACCGTTCAATACCTATTAACGGTTAGTAAGGGTCGACCTAGGATCGCTGTGTTTAACTCTCAACTTTGAGAGCTTATAACTCCGTCAAAAGTAAACATCTTTAAACCAAATTTGGAATCTAGCCTTGACTAGTCATAGCCTGTCTGCAGTCCAAAAACTGTGAAATTCGGTCGAGCCAAACCCGAGATACAGAGAGGGGCCAAATAGGCAACTTCTTGTTCTGCTTCTTCTTGATGATGATGATGATGATGATGATGTTCTGGGGATACTTTCGTCTGTCCTCTCTACAGGTCAAACCATTTGTCCTATAAAGCTGGTTCTTAGCTCATTTTACATGTATTGCTCTGTAGATGTGCCCTTTCCATAAGGCATTTCCTAATTGGTCAAGTGGTTCAGAGGTTATGGAGCTCTAAACGACCAGATTGATTGTTTTACATTGTTTTAAACATTGTTATTATGCAACAATGCCAATTAGCAAAACCCAGCTGCAAGACGTAGACTGTAGATTAAAAAACTTGTTTCTATTATTAATACTGGTGATAGCCAGTGTTAGTAAGGGTCAGCCTAGGGTCTCTGTGTTAAACTATCAACTTTGACCGTCAACTGCACTGTTTTACAGTTTAGCTGCAATTCTAAAAGTAACACGAATTAATAAACAAAAACGGAACGTTAAATGTTTAGAGTAAGGGTCTAAAAGTCAAAACCTAGAAGGAACACTGACAAGCTTTGACAGTCAGGGTCTAGATGTACAATTTTGTTAGTAGAGGCTGGTAAGCATTAGACCCTTACTACCCGGTGGTCAGCAATAAATATATTTTGGCAAAAAACTGTAAATCCTCCTACAAAGACCCATGTGATTGATGATCCAGTTGTAGTATGGTATACGTTTCCTGCTTTGCGTTATGTTGAAAATTATTTTTCGACTTAGTAACAAGACAGCATATTCGCAGCAGGGAGCATTAATTTGGTTATCCTCTGCCATAAATCTACGAAATATAATAAAAAAATCTAAAGCAGCAAAAGACAAAATGCCGAATCGTCACAAGAAAATTGTGCTCTTAAATTTCCATAACAATATTCTAAGAACAAAGAAAACCTGCTACAACCGTTCAGACACACGATCTATCCAATAGACTAGAACTAAGCTAACCACCGGGTAATAAGGGTCTAATGCTTACCAGCCTCTACTGACAAAATTGTACACCTAGACCCTGACTGTCAAAGCTTGTCAGTGTTCCTTCTAGGTTTTGACTTTTAGACCCTTACTCTAAACATTTAACGTTCCGTTTTTGTTTATTAATATGGTTATTGTTTAAGTACAAGTCGGTACCAAGATGTACTGATCATATCAAAAACCGAAACTGGTAAAAGGGGCCGCCAAGTTTCGAATGATTCGGCCCTTCAAAGGAGTGATATCAACACACCAAAACATTCGCCAAGTTAATCGCACCGCTTATTAGTTCGAAGGTTAAATGAAAACTAGAACATTGCTAATTTCTGTAGCAATGTTCAAGTTTTCATTTAACGTCCAAGTATTATTCGGTGCGATTAAGTAAGCGAATGTTTTGGTGTGTTGATATCACTCCTTTAACGGGCCGAATCATTCGGAACTTGGCGGCCCCTTTTACCAGTTTTGGTTTTTTGATATGATATCAGTCCTTTTTTTAAATTGTGTATTAGACTCAACTCTGCTACCGTGCAGATGTGTAATAAACTGCCACGTTAACAAGAAATTGGTTTTCAACAATTTGCTCGACCTTTTGCCTATAGGTCGAATCATTCTCAACTTGTTCACCTCTTTAAAGGTTTTGGTTTGGTCTTATGTTGTTGTAATTTGTTTTATTTCGTTAGCTTTGGTGTGTTGATATCACTCCTTTGAAGGGCCGAACCACTCTCAACTTGGTGGCCTCTTCGCCAGTTTTTGCCTTTGTTTATTTTGCTTTGTTTTTCGAGATTGTTTATTTTTCGTGAATTGGACGTGAATACAATTTTTTTGGCAACGTTGTTTAGATTCATCGTGCTACACTAGTGTGTTTAGGCACGCACGTCAGTATACACGTTGTCATTGTCCGAACTTTGGCTGTCCAATGAAAGACGATGCCGACAATGCTAACAATGGTTATAACAATATTTTCGTACTTACGCGCCATCCCACGCCATCCTCGTTAAACCCCTTGGCTCCAAACCGTAAAAGGAACGCAGTTCGTAACCTACTGCAGCCATTCGTCCAATTTCATAACTGGAAGCCTTCCCGTTATCTCGGTATCAATGAATAATCACCCCTAGCCCTAGCCTAGAACACTGTGCGCTACTGGGCCGAGGCCACAATAATCTCGAAGGACACTCCCTACAGGATCTCCTTCACCCCTACTAACATTACGAACACAGAGGGACAACAACAGTTCCGCAAAGCCCAGGTGAAGTGGTGGTTCACAACTCTCAACGCAGAGAGCCTGGGCCGAAGTCGCAATGAGACAGCCCATGACCACCCTGAGACAGACATTTACTGGTACTTGGAGAGCACTGACATGCGTCTTGTGAACAGCTACAAAGGGCAGATGATAATCTAGAAGCGAGCGCACAAAGTACTTGTGTACAGCCTGAAGAGGCCCTCTTGTCACGCCCTTGAGACGTACCAAACACTTCAGAATCAAAGTCCGAGAAGGGACTAATTCTGACATGGTTTACAACAAACTGCTGCGAAGAGTGCCTTCCCTAAATTACAAATGTTAATAATAAAGCATTTAACTGTAAGCCAAACAATCATCAGAGCGATAGTTTCTAGGACCACGCTATTGGTCTGCCCGCCAAGTTCAATAATGGTCACACTTCATAGTTAACTTCATTGTAAGAAAGACATTGTTTAATTCCTGTATTGTTGTTGCATGGCAACTAGCTTTTGGTACTTCTACAGAAACCAGAGCTGAGCGTATTTCACGATGGCGAGGATAAATACCTATGCAGCGAAACAGCTTGAAAATTGTTGGAAATGGGCTCGGCTTGTGCCCTGACAAGCAATAGTTGTATTTCAATCAAGTGCATAAACTGTATCAATGTCATAAAAGTGCGTGAAGATCGTTGATTTCAGCTGACTCTATTTATAAACTGAACAAAAAACGACTTCGCCGTTTAGAAAAAAGCATTAGAGCTCGTATCCCCATATTCACAGCTGTACACAAATAAAAACGAATTAGAGTTTAATCGAACGCAACGACTCATAATTTGAACTCCAATTCCAGGGAACAAGGACTGTTTTTAATCAGTTATGTCAGAAAGTGAACGCAGTTTGTGTTTGAAAATGTTTGTGTGTGTACGTTTGTGTGCACTTAATTTGCGAGTTAGTCATGTTTTTTTTTTAATATTAGTCTGTGTTTGTTGTTTGTTTGTTAAATATTAAGTGTGTTTCCTGTGAGTGGCTAAATATGTATTTTGTGTGGATTTATAAATAATATGTGAAACAAGCATACTCCTAATTAAGACAGTCTTTTTGCGTGTGTGTGTCTGATGGTTAATATAGCCTTTTCCCCTACTGCCATTACTTCATCGCCTTTAAATGGGCATTGACGGTACCAAGCCAAGCTAAACAATTTTGGTTAGGCGTGTTGGAAAGAATAGATTCCCACCTGTCAGAATATTTTAAGCATGTCCATTTCGGGCTATTAGAGGGCTCGCAAGCGCACGTAGAACCCAAACTCGATATAACAACCAATTTAAAAAAGGAGCGTTTGCGTGAACTAAGGGCGACATATTTGAAATACGATTTTGGGGTTGAATGGTTGCTTTTGCGTAGAGGATGTACACTACCTTTCCTCTCCAGAATTGTGGACTGAACGTTTTTGGTTTCACATCATGCTATTGATTTGTAGACGGTTAAAGGAATTACAGCCCAAAAAAAAAAATCGTTTTTCAACCGCCGTTTTGACTGCCATCTTGGATTTAAGGGCTCCTGGGTAAATTTCGAAGTGGCTCCATATCTAAAAATGATTTTACAGGCATGAAAAAGTGAACGATTCTTCGGACCTGCTGCCTGACTACTACAAAAAAATGTTCATTATAACTTTTATTTTAAAATCAACAATGAGCCCATATAAACTTTAACATCAAATATTCGTTTCAAGTTTGAGTATTTCATACCAAAGCTTTATGTGCTCTTTGGTATTGGGGTGCCCTGCAACATGTGCTATGGCCGCATTGCCGAACAGTAATTCATTCCTATGTATTGTAGTCGTGTCTATGTATTTGTAACGGATATTAAGATGTGACACATTTGCAATGTGAGCCAACATCCCCGTGCTATAAACGTCATCAAACCAGAAAAATTTCGTGGTGTGTGATGCATTGTACAGTAATGGTATGACGGATTTCGGCATTATGAAGGCAGCACCGGTGCAGAAGGGTGGGTATCTTTTGTACGGGTACTCTTTCTCGGAGACGTACCACTTGTATATTTTCTCTCGTATAACAGCTCGATTCGCCATACGGCACATTATCTTTGTGAAGTTTGGCTCTTTCAGGAGTTGGCGACGGATAAGCCTGTGGATGTCGTACGGGTTCACAATAACATCATCGTCCGTTTTCAGTATGAATTCGGCATTGGGGCAGAAATTAACTATCCATCGAAGAACGGCTATGGCCTTGTAAGTCAGATTCCTGTATGAATCAACGAAGTCTTCCTGAACAATGTCTTTATACTTGCGGTATTCTGCATCTACCGTAGCTTCAATCACACGTTCATTGGTCTGACCCAGAACGAAAACTGTTACTGCGCGAAGTTTTTTGTTTGTAGCAACGTTGCCCCACGTGTTTCGAATGATGCTTCTGTGGAGGAAATTGGCTGGTCTGCTGTGTATAATGTTTAGCACAAAGATGTGACGTGAAAGACTGCAAACCTTTCTGGCGGTTTTGATATATTTGAACGGTTGACGGTTGTCTGACACTGTAAAATTCCACATGTTATCATCTCCTAGAGGGAATGGGGTTGTAAGTTTTACTTCTGTGACAGTTAAAATAAGCTGCTTACTGCTAGTTGATGACACCGCTGCTAACTTGGGACTTTGATGAACCGTGGCCTTTACTGATTCTGCCCACACTGGCGATTTTGATGAAGACGTACCAGCTAATCTGTGACTACGGCGAACTGCGGACTTTGCTTGCTCAACCCGTTCAGGTGATCTTGCTGAAGACTTTGCTGCCAACTTGAACCTTTCTGGAATTGCGGACTTAGCTGACTCATCCTGATTTTCAAACAGTTTTTCTGAAAGCTTGGCTAAAATACGATGATATGAATGTAGAGTACCGAGCTCTGTATCAATTGAGTTTAATTTCACTTTAGAACCTTGAGCTCTACGTAATTCTTGTCTGGCTTTTGTTGTCATTGCTGACTGAGGCACCACGACGCTTTCATTGCCTTTAATACTCTTTTGAAGAGAGTTCTCTTTTTTGCTATACTGGGCTAAGGAACTCATGTTGGGGTTGGCAGAATAGGTACTCATTGGTACGAATGATCCCACACTTAGAAAAATATTCAAAAAAGTCACAATGCCGGAGCACACTAATATAATCGAAAAGGTCATCCGAATGTGTTTCGCAAAAAGACCCCTTTGAAGTTGAGGCATTTTTCATCTGTTGTTTTTTTTCTTCCTTTTTTCCCCCCACACTGTATAGTATATACTTCAGCTCATTGCTGCGAACATTCAACGCAAATGGTAGCTAAAGAAAGAAGGTGCTGACGAAACAACGGAGTTCTTAGAAATTCAATTCTGTTTGTTCTCCAGTTCAAAGTCAGTGGGTGTGGTATGCAATTTGGTGCTGTAACTGTTTTCTTCTTCGTCTGTCGTTTTCAGCAGCCATCCAAACAGAAATAATACCTGCAAATACAAAATTATTACCACAAATATAATCACATCGCTAGGGTTAACGAGGGAAGTTGCTACCTGATAACGGTTAATTCCTTGGTGGGCGTTTCAACACCTAGACGATATGAGCAGTCGTGTAGGGAGGCCGGCCCGCATATTATTTTTTTTTTTGTAAATAGTTCAGATAGGCGGGCTGGATCTTGCTATGAAACTTCGTTACTTAGCACCCACTAGTGGCGATAATAATGTGAATTGACACTATTGCTGATCTGTTGTTCTTGTGGTTACGTCAGGTTAGGTTAGATTAGGTGACTTTAGTCGGATTAAACGCGTTTTTTCAGCTGGGCTACAATGTAGCGAGTTTTGCTGAACTGTTTACGAGAAAAAATTATGCGGCCGGCCCAGCAGCAGATGTTCGAAACATATCGGGTCACGAATGGAAAACTAAAGACCGTGTCAGACGGCAAGATTTTTCACTCCAGACACGACTGTCCTTAGGGCAGAAGCGTGTCTTTAGTAGGTTGTCACACGAGCAGATTTTTCTGCACTCCCAGCTGCCCTCTGGGTCAGCAAACACTGCATATGGTTTGCTCGCTTTAAGCCCAGCTTCACCCCCTTTTTTTTTGTATGCGTGGATATGCGTTCAGCATTGGCAGGACCGTAGCCAGGAGTTAACCTTACCCACAGTACATCCAGGACCAGGAATTCCAACAAAGATAGGATTCATACTTGAAAAAAACAACACAATGGAGAAGGGGAATTCTTGAACAAAAAAAAAATAATCACTTTATTTACTGGTAGAAAATAATCTAAAAAATAAATCACCAGAATTCACCAGTAATAAGCCGGTGCTGCTGCTACATAAAATTTCCGAAAATGCTGCCACCCCTATGTCTAATAAGAAAGGAAAATACTTCTATTACGTGTTGAATCAATTTAAAGGCAGAACCGAAGACGATTGCAACGTAGATAGCTCAGAGATCAGATTAGATTAGATTAATTTGGATGCGCAAACCCTAACGGATTTCTGCCCAAAAAGGGTTCAAAAAGTTTTAGCGAACGTTAACCACTCCTGGTCATCTCCCCAACGAGGCCCTGAACAGAACAATACGGACTTCAAACAGTCGTTACTGAACAAAACACTCACAACCATTAATTCGTAAGGTATCAAACACCGCTTCTTATTAGACACCGCCAAGTTGTGAATGATAAATAACTTTAACGTTACAACCATTTCAATCTCGCTACCGTGAATGATAAATAACTTTAACGTTACAACCATTTCAATCTCGCTACAATTTTACCCACCGCACTTGCTATGTGTGGCGGTGGTCTGGCTACAGCCTTGATTGGTCTTTATCAGTCACGTAAGAAAAAGTCGGTACCCCGAAGGCTGGCCGCGTTGCCTGACCAACGGTTCTTTAATTATTCCCAACTCATGTCGTCTGCTCCTTATCACATGAGCCAACTTACCATTCCGACCCGATTTTTAGTCGTGTCGGGAATGAAAATCTTCCCATCTGACATGGGCTTAAGCAGGTAACAAGATGCTACAACAACGTGTTGCATTATAAGTACTATGCAGGCCATGAAATCCTGGAAACTGAACGACAGGCCCTTGGAGTCCTTGTATTTTGTCTCTGATTAACAAATACAGCAACAAAGAGAAAAAAATATCATTTACTAACCCATTCCTGCCCATTGGTACTTCCGGTTTGTTCAGAATAACTTTTTATTTATTTTTTGATATATTAGGCACTAAAAGAACCCCCGAAAAAATGTTTTCCCAATTTCTTATTTTATAACCACAAAAATACAGCATGTCTACGTGTGGAAATGAAGGATAAGAGGATGTCCCCCCCAAAAAATTGCTTCTTTACCTGCCTGCCTACGTTATACTGTGCTTAAATAACACCACGGCAGTTTCTGAAGTGTAAGTTAACCTAAACTTTTCATTTAGAACGTTTTACTTTACAAGTAAGACATTTGTGCCACTTTTCTCCAGTATTTCCAACTGGAATATTTTCTTACGTTTCTCAGTGTAGCTGTGACTTGGAACAGCAATATTCTCATCAACAATGTCTTTGCTGTCATTATCTACCATTTGTACAACTCTTCCATTGTTGTAGCCGCGCCTAATTTCGTGAAGATGCACGGCTGCAACAGTGAAATCATTGTTGGACTAGAGTGCCGTGCAATCTTACTATACCATGAAGACGTGCACGCTGTACCGTGCAGTTTTACTACCATGAAGACGTGCACGCTGCACCGTGCAGTCTTACTACCATGAAGACTGCACTGTGCCACGGAACCCAAAGAAAAAAAAAGATTATTAACACTACCTGAGGCTGCTGGCGAATCAGCAGCGTACAAAACACATTCACCTTCCACATTTAAAGGAATTTGAGACAGCAACACATCTATATCTGAATCATCAACCAAATCGTCGGCTATGTTGGCCACCGCCAATGTATAGCCACAATGGTGTCGGCTTTCAGGAATTGGAGACTGCACGCGACTCGCAACAATGGTCTCGTTGTACAAGTGTGTTAGACAACGTTGTTCGGCAACAAGGCGGTAAGAAAGCCTGTGTTGATCTCGTGCCTTCGACACTCGATCGACCTCGGCTTTCTTACCGCATTGTTGCCGAACGCCGTTGTCTAACTGATACGTCTGCATTATTGTCTGCTGAAGATTAATTTAAATCCTTCTAAATAGTCTTCATCCATTACTAAGTCATTCGCACTTTCATATCTTACATAGGTGTCCATCGTCTACATTTGTATACAAAGCTAGATGGCACGGTGAACCTTGCCTTCCCAACGTGTACATTAGTAGACACAAGGGTTTACAATAAATTTTACCTACTAAATCTAAATAACAACTGCTGGAAAAACTTTGTGTCCACGTGCTTTAATGATTTTTAAAGCTAAACATCGCCCACAAAGCCTTTACAACTTAAAATATTGTGCATTACTTGACAAGCTGTGAACGTGTGCATACCTGGGTGTGATTTTGCAGGTAGCCTACATTTTGGCGTCTTCGTTTACATTCTTAGAGAAGTGCTGCCCTCTAGTGGACATTTTCAGAAATAAATTTGTCTCCACATGTACACATTGGGCCATCGAGGGTGGCTGTGTGTACAATACAGGATTCATGAAAAAAATAGAGAAAAGTGTCTACTTTTGTAGACAATGGGCAAGAAAGGGTTAAAGCACAGGGTGTCCCATTTATCACGTCTATTTTTTAAATGCTATAATTTAAATACCGGCAGTCCAATATGCGTACCCATTTTTTAAGTTTAAAGATCTAAGATTGCGATTTAATAAAACTGTAGCTTTCTAATACCGAATTTCCAAACTTAACAAAACTGACAGAAGGATACACAATCGCCAACATGACCGAGCAACAAGCGTTAAGAGGATTCAAGTGACAAGGTCTTTTACGTCAACTTGAAGAGAATTTTCCACACAGTGTTTCGCAATATGAATATGACCCCGTCTCGTTGGATAATTAAGAGAATAATAGAGAAATCTGAAAGTGAAGAAGAACTTTAATTGAGAAATCTGAAAATGAAGGAGAATAATTGAGAAATCTGAAAGTGAAGAAGAAGAATTGAGAAATCTGAAAGTGAAGGAGAATAATTGAGAAATTTGAAAGTGAAGGAGAATAATTGAGAAATTTGAAAGTGGAGGAGAATAATTGAGATATTTGAAAGTGAAGAGAATAATTGAGAAATTTGAAAGTGAAGGAGAATAATTGAGAAATT